>KV417823.1:0-27433 GCA_001630335.1 Athelia psychrophila
GACTCGCTTTGAACAGTTGGGTGAAATGGCGGACCTGGAGCAAGCAATCATCTACGAACGAGCCGCTCTGGAGCTACGTCCACCGGGCCATCCCAAGCGCTCAATGTTCCTCAATAATCTCGCTGGTTCATTGTGGACTCGCTTTCGACAGTTGCGTCAAATGGCGGACCTGGAGCAAGCGATCATCTACCAACGAGCCGCTCTGGAGCTATGTCCACCGGGGCACCCCAGTCGCCCCGTCTCCCTCAATAATCTCGCCAATTCATTGTGGACTCGCTTTAAACAGTTGGGTCAAATGGCAGACCTGGAGCAAGCAATCATCTACCATCGAGCCGCTCTGGAGCTACGTCCACCCGGGCACCCCGAGCACTCCACCCTCCTCGATAATGTCGCCAATTCATTGTCGACTCGCTTCAAACAGTTGGGTCATATGGCGGACTTGGAGGAGGCGGTTGAGCTGCTGCAGTCTGGGGCCAATGACACCACTGACACCCCAGCACAGCGATATCACTGTGCATCTCGACTGGTAGTAATCCTCAAGGAACACGACCAGGCATTGCTACTGGAGACCTATCAATTGGCTCTCGACCTCCTCCAGCTAGTACTTGCAGTGTACCCCAACGTTGAACTACGTCGCACAGCGCTCGGCGCTGACCGTCTATCCCCTATCCTCGCCATGTCAGCCGCAGCTCATGCAATCGGAAAGGGCCAACCCGAGAAAGCGGTTGAAATGCTCGAACAGGGACGGGGGATGCTATATTCCAATATCCGTGGTTACAGGCAACCCGTGGAAGCGGTCCGTCAGTACGACTCGCCATTGGCAGATCGATTCAAGACCACGAGCGACGAGCTCGAAGCCTTAGCCACATCTTCGCATTTAAGATCGGATAAATTGTTCAGTGAGGGCTCGCATGAATCCGGGGCTGCCTCCGAGGCCAGATGGAAACGCCAGCGAGAGCTCAATTTGGAAAGTGAAGACATTATCCAGCAGATTCGCCGCTTGCCTGGATTTGACCACTTCCTCAAAGCAGTGCCGTTCAGTGAACTCCGGAATGCCGCAGCAGAAGGACCCGTCATCATCGTGAATGTTGCTGAACTCAGGTCAGACGCCATCATCCTTCATCAGCGCGATCCACCCATCGTCCTTCCGATGGAACCCCAGAACGGTGAATCAGTATACCTCACGTTCCTAGATTTATCAAAACAACTTTTCGAAGGCAGGGGACAGGACGGGTTCTCCGAACTGCTGAAGAAGACCATCTTGAAGAAGTTGGACGACCTCCTGGTAATGCCTGTCCTGGAGGAGTTGGAAAGTTTAGGCTTGCCCAAGAAATCAAGGGTTTGGTGGTGCCCGACTTCAGCTCTATGCGCTCTCCCAATCCACGCGGCTGGCAAACTCCCCATCAAATATGTCTCTTCCTATACACCCACCCTTTCCGCCTTAATCAGCGCCAGAAAGGTCGATGATCAGCAGCCTCCTGCCATTCTCAATGCAAGCAAAAGCAATCCGTCACTCCTTGCTATTGTCTATCCCGGCCATCCTCCCCAAACTGAGGGCGAACACGATGACAGATTGCACACAGTCGACGAGGAATACGAGGTCATCAAGACAGCAGCGCAAGCCAGCCCAGCTCGTGACGTGGTCAGGCCCGACCCGACTCGCAAGGCAGCACTCGCACAACTTCCATATTACCGATGGGTACATTTTGCCTGTCACGGCCGTCTCAACACCTCTGAACCGTTCCAATCTGCATTCGAGCTGCGGGATGATCCACTATCGCTCTCTGACCTCGTCCATGCTCGTCTTCCCAATGCTGACTTTGCGTTTCTGGCTGCCTGCGACAGTGCGACTTCAGGCGGTATCACCGATACCCCCGACGAGTCCTTGCACTTGGCGGCCGCGGTGCAGTTCTGCGGCATTCACAGTGTTGTTGGGACGTTGTGGCCGATGGCGGACGAGGACGGACCCAGGGTGGCTGAGGTCTTCTATAAACACATGTTCAAGGAAAATGATTCGCGGAAGTCAGCAGAGGCGCTTGATAAAGTTGTCACGACTATGAGAAAGAAGACCGGGCTATGGAAGAACTCCATGGGCGAGGGGGAGATGCTGCCGAGATGGGCGAATTACATTCATATCGGCGCCTGACGTTTGGGCTATCTCAGTAAGTCTGTCTTGCTATATCCTCAGTCTACAAGCATCCTTGCTAAATCCCATTAGCAAAGTATAGCCATCGGACACATGCACTCCTCCAAATTGTTTATATATTAGTGTACTCGAAGTGTACTCGTGATTAGGGCTTGTATCTACGCACTGTAATATCTTCTGCCTTCGTTCCACCACAACCACGGCTAACCCTAGTGCCCGCGGGCACAGAACACTGTCGGCGACGAATCCAACGCTGCCCCTGAGTACTTTGCAATTAACCAAGCAGGACTTTTGACGCAAGCATCCTCCACCGATCGCGAGTCGCACGCGTAACCTGGTTAATGTCTTTCAGGGGTATCATCGTTAGCAGTATCTCCCGTCTGGCGATACGCCCCCACCGTATCATCCCCGTCGTTGACTCAGCCTCCGACTTGCTCGTCCCCTAGCCGCCGTCCCCTGCCACACACGCGACCCTCGTCTTATTCCACACCGAAGCTTTGTATCGACTTGGAAAGCGCGATGGTTCTATACATCTGCGTACGTTAGGCCTGTAGCACCATGTGAGTCATATCATCCCCGCCTTCTTCACATTGTTTACCTACTTACCTTGTTGCTTTCCAGCGTATGCATGATCTCCTCTCGTTTCGCTATCCAAAATCCCAGCTGTCACCATATCGTCTTCCCGATGATGCCCGGGCCTCGCCAAGCTGCACGACCTGCACGGCGTCCCCCAAGGCCCTTTCGTCGTCGTGTTATGAAGGACCAGCCCAGCAACTCTCTCTTCCTCGAACACCCACAACTATAGCAGGCCGACCTGGAGGATGTGCTGCCCTCTGACATCAAGGTTTATATCCACGCAGCGAGTCTAGGCTCCACTCCTCCCCATCATGCCTACCGAACTACGGCGTCCCAAGCCATTCACGAGGGGGGAGAAGGGCCACATCGACCTCGTGGCTGTCGAGGCGATCATCAAGGCAAAGAACTTGCCATCCATATCCAAGCAGATGCCGCTTGTGCGCACCATCCCCGCGAGCCTGCTCCTCACCGATGACGATTCCTACGGACTACCTTGGCGGCATTTGGTCTTGTTGGAAAAGCTGTCTTGTTTTAATGGCCGAGTAGATGGCCGTGCACGTCGCTGTCGTGGATGTCTTCATAAAGTCTAGAGCGTCGCGATCCTGGTGGATGCGGAGAGAACGGGCGCGGGACTGATGAACGAGGAGCCGCGGGAGACGAGGAGGTTCTTCGACAAGGACGGGCTGGACGGGAATGCGAGCAGCTCGACGGTCGCATGTCATGACGCCGAGCCTACGCGCGGGCAGACGCACCCACTCGTGCTGACCGCCCGCATCTTCTGCGTATACCGCGTACAATTGTAAGTCTTCCTTCTCGCTCCACCCTCGCTTGAGAACTCAAACATGCATACCTAGTGCTCATCATTCTCTGGCTTCTCGCCATGTTCTTACCGCCCATCAAGGGCGCAAACTGCTAGGCTGTACGCATCCCTCTGCGCTGTCACCACCGTGCACCTCTTCTCGCGCATCATCCCCCCTCACCGCCTCCCTCTTCAAATGGCTTCTCGTCGGAAATACAAAACGGATCAGCACACAGGAGGCGAGCGTGTACCATCTGCAGTGGTCTATCGTTAACCAGACGTTGAGGAATGGCCAGATGGGTGTTTCTACAATGAAGCCTGGGTCTTGCCTCCCCGCAATCTGATAGGATGGCGTTTACCTGCTTTAAAAGCGGCATTTGGGCTCAAGGGCCAGAAGACGGAGATCCCCAAGGGCACATTTGTGACAATTCTGGGACGTATCGGATCTGGGGTCAGTCTCTACCTTGATAAACGTTTGCTTGTGTGCTGAACATGTAACACAAGAGCTTGATGGGCAAAACTGGCAGCTCTGTCGGTACCTGCGGCGTTGTTGTTAAACCAGTTTCTCATTCGACCATGGGGGGTCTGTGGCATATTCACCTCGGACGCCGTGGGGCGGAAACGCCACCCTGCGCGAGAACATTCTTTTGGGCAACAAGATGACGAGAAAAGGTAACCTTGCTGCCCTTCTAATGATTCTTGAGGAATACTGATCTCAGGTCACCGCATATTCAGATATATCATGCATGTATGTTCATTTGAGTGAGGTTTGGAGACGCTTCCTCACGGCGAGCTAATTGAGATAGGCGAGAAGGGGACCAACTTGAGTGGTAAGGTCATCTGTATCTTAAACTGGAGGAACTGGGCTGATACCCAATTGTGTAGGTGGTCAGAAGGCGGGTCCGAGAGAACATTTGTATTTCACTGCAAATGACCATAGTCATGGTTAGGCACGGGTGTTCATTGCCCGAGCAGCATACTCTCGCTCGGATATTGTGCTGCTCGATGACCCCCTCTCAGCCGTCGGCGCTCATGTGAGAAAGGCCATCTTAGATAACTGCATTTTCAACGTGTTTATTTTGGTCACCCATGCTTTGCACTTCCTTAATCGAACAGATTACATATATGTCATGGACAATGGAATTATCTCCGAACATGAGACATATAGGGTGAGCACATGTTGATACAGAGCCTCGATATGCCTCTTGCTAAGCTCATGTGTAGCAACCTTTGGACAGTGACACAGTCTTTCGCGCATCAAGAATACCTGTTTTACCGGCAGTACCTACTGGGGCATCTTCGTATCTATTTTACCGGTGCTCGCGCTGAGGCCACCCAAGGTGCGCATAGGACCATATTCGCTCAGCCATGATGAATTGATGCGAAAATATTACCATGGTCGCGCACGCACATTGATGATGTTATGTAGTGATACTACTCTAGCAAACCATGAGGCGGGCAGGTGGCCAAGGTGGCAACCTGAGGAGTAGCATCCCAGAACCTTCATATGCATACTGTATTTAGGCAACATCATCTATTTAAACATTACATACTATAAACATACAAATAGCCTCGTGAAGCATATTGCATTGAAGCTGAACCACATTATGAGGGAATTGAATGCGGTACCAGACGAAGGCTCCGCCTATTCCATTGACATCAGTCTAAGAGGACAGACGTGAGTTCATTAAACATGTGCACTTTACGATCACTCAGAAGACACAAGATTACCTGGTTCAAGGGTTGAATATACCCACCAAACGGGCTACCCATGTAAAGAAGACTATTCCTGTTTACTTGATGATGTATAAGCACTGTATAGCCGATTGTGCTGAAATAGTTAAACTTGTCCTGGAAAGTGTAACTGTGTAGCGGCAAGTCTTCTCTATAAAAGCGCTCGTCCAGTTACGGCTTGCCATTGCCGTTGGGCCCGGCAGCGAAAATCGTATCTATTGCACGCCGCTCATGCATGCCACTGGAGAGGATAATTTCCCGAGTCCTCTTTGGGCTAAACTGCTTCTTTGCCACACGCTCAAATTGTAACTTGTCACCACCAACTGTTGATTAATTTTGAAATCAATCAGCTTTTAGTCTGAAGAACACGGGAGGAGGATGGATTACCTTCTTGTCTTATCTGCGCCAATTTGGCTAGGTCTTTGCAGATCCTCTTGTGCGGTGCAGGCCTCCAATTCCAAGCCAACAGCTGACATTCGGGAGAGCAATACCTTTAGGAGACTAATTTAATATGAGTTCGGATGGAGAAAAATGACTTATTCTGCCGGGCTGTCCGACAACCAGAGCAAGATAGCAATTCCGCCGTGGTCGTGGTGCTGGCGTTGACACAAGCTTCCCACAAACAAGATGTTATCTCCTTCGGATAGATGTATGAGTATGGCGAGAACATCACGCTATCCTCGCCAAGTAACGGCGGAACAACATCAATGAGGAACATGTAAAAGAACAAATAGTAAGCTGCGAGGGTTCCGAATGTATGAGTGCCATCTGTATCGCACATACAATGCAAGGAGACCCACAAGATACGACAATATTAACGGGACTTTCCGTGGATCTGAACGGCGCGCTGGCCTTGTTGATGCTTTGTTGAGTACGACTCCATTGGGGCGTAAATATTCTCTCAAAGCAGGATATTGCTGGGCGCCTGCAGGCAAGTAGTGTTAATAGAATTTTTTGGACTGAACAAAGACACTCAGGGGCTCACCTATTGCTCGCAAAAAATTGCGCCAAAATCGACCATAAGTCAGGATCGGGTCTGGCTTCCCCTCTGCCACAGTTTTGAATTCGAGCACCACGGCCTCGATGAACTCCGGGGTGTCGAACAAAGCAGTGTCGAGCGCGCTGCCGGATGGGAGGTGACACAAGAGCGTACACAATAGTTCGAGCGGACCAGTATCTCTGACATGGATGAACCACTTTGTCAGTGCGAGCACAGCGTCCTTTGCCCCGCTGGGAAACAGCGCCGTTTCGAGGCTATTCGGCCAAAACCCGTCGGATGGTGCAACAGGGATATCGTCGATTACCTCTGAGAGAAAGGAGCAGATCTCGGCCACCAACTCCTTGAACGTCACCGAGACTGCGTTTTTATGGATTGTTTCGTGCAGCATGGCGATCATCGGCGCGTTACCCTTCGTTTGGGCAAGGCGGCAGTGCGACCACTCGCGCTCGAATATTTTTGCTTCGTTGGCCTTTTGGGTGGTCAGAAGGAACGCGACCATGGCATCAAGGGTCTCTGGATAAGTAGTCCTTTCGCATCCCAACCGTCCAGTTGTCATGGGCTCGAATAAACCGACACGCATAGTGAAGGGCCGGGGTGCACAGGAAGGACGGTGGCTGTTCGAAGGACTTTGGCACGATGGTTGCCAGCCACAGTCTGATGGAAGTCGAGCTAGAAAATTCGCCCATCGCTACCAGCAACAGCGCCGAGAGTAAATAATATGTGGATAAAGAAGCGAATTGTTCCTTCTCGGCGATAAAGCAGGTTACTAATGTGATCGATGTTGGAGGAACTCAGGAAGGTCGCGGCGCCCGGGCGTCTAAGTTGATCGTCTCTTCCTTGCTCATGATCAACTGCCGACTTCATATACCCGTTTAAACGGCTTGAGATGCTCTGAACGTGGATAGATTTCTACTCAATATAATCATATACAGCACGGAGAAATTGTCAAATCTCTGGCTTTTGCTCTTGCACTGTGCAGTTTCAGTCTTTCGCTACCCCCTGCCCCCTCTTTGCCCCCTATTATCGTCTCTTATCGGCCCAGGCCAATAGCACCAAACAAGAACAAACTGGATAACTGTATCTATTTCTCTGCGCTGAGGCAAGTAGCCCCATCACGATCTTTCCTTCGTACCCCATCTCCCCATTCCCTTACCCCTATACACAATCACATCCACCCCTCTCCCAAACCCTATCCTACCTCTCGCATATACATCGAAGATGTCTCCTATTACTAAATCTATGATATCTCGCCCTGTTGCTCTCGAGTTGCCCGGCATGGTCGGCTCTTTCGCGTGCCCGGCGCCGGCCAAACAGTCTCTCGCGCCCAAGGCAGCCTCCCGCAACATCCTGGTTTCTTCCAAGTTTCTTTGTACTCGCGACGCCCGAAAGGAGAAGGGACCGTTCGAGGTCGCTACTCGTCCGGTCCTTACCCCTAAAGTTACAGCGCAGTTGCAGCCCCAGTCCGGGAAGATGCTCGACTGGCACGCATACTTGATCAACGTGGAGCAACCTCAGCGATTTGCGACAGCCAAGGGGTTGGATCTTACCAAGATACGCCGTGTGCGTTACGACTCGAAGAGCTTGCATCCAGCCTGGGTCACTAGGAGATAATCGGGGAGTTCTGCTTGAGAGTCCCAGGATGATATCAGTGATAGTGTGAAAGGGCTGGCAAGTTCAGGGTTCCATGGCCACCATGAAAGAAACCACCGAACTTCGGTTCACCTCGGGCTACTGCTGCTCGATGGCATGGGTCCTGCGCCCTTCCCCCTCCCTCTCGCCAGGAACCGCTGCTCATCTCGGGTGTCAAGGGTGCCAACACGGTCATCCCAAGGGAGCTTCGGTATACCTTTCTCTCTTTCTTAAACCGCATCCTTTCTCTGCACTGATCTACACTGGTTACTCCTCACAGGTATGACCCCTGCCCTGCCCCCTCGGAACCGAATGGACGACAATCGGCGTGTATATATTTCTTACTTCCTTGCCTTTCGGATCTCATTGTGTCTCTGCGTTGATCTGCTTGTGACTCCCCACAGGTATTACTCCCCTGCCCCCGCCTCCCCCCAAACTGACAGGACGACCGTAACTGGCGTTGCGTAATGTTATTGCTCTCTATTCATTCTTAAACTTCATCCTGTCCCCGCTCGCTGAACTATTATGTTTGCTTTACGCAGACACTTTCCCCTGCCCCTGCCCCCTGCCAACCAAATGGATGACAATTGCACGTATAGTTGTCTGCTCTTCATTTTGACTATAATTCTATTCGCGCGTGCTGACCTACTATTAATCTCTACATAAACTGCCCACAAGCGGTCAATGTGGATATATTTGGCGACATGAAACCTTCTCTTGAGGAGTCGTGTAATTTCTGACATTATAGCTCGCGTGCCTATCGAATTATGATGCTGTAGCTGAGAGAAACAACTGATAGCGATCCGATTGCAGATTATTTGCCACCAACAGTGCCTCGCCGTTGCAGCGCTTTCATCATATACTGGCACATTTGCCACGTCGAGTCATATAAATGAATTGATGCGAACATCTTCCCATGGTCGCGCACGCACATCGATGATGCTGTGTAGTGATACTCCTGTAGCAAATCATGAGGCGGCGGCGGCCCAATCGCAGGTATACGTGACAGACTGGCAGTTCTCTTCATTTTTAAACCTCATCCTATCCAGGCACGCTGGCCTACCCTGATTACCCCCTACAGAATTTACTAACATCTGCCCCTGCCCCTCCTTCATCAATAGGACGACACTCAACATGTATGGTTTTCTGTCCCACTTCGGTTTCAATATCATCCTGTCTACGCGCCCTGACATACTCTGATTACACCATACAGACACTGCCCGCCCCCGCCCCCACCACGCCCCCTCCCAGCCCCATTGAATCTCAAATGCCCGCTTACTAACTTCGGCTTAATTCAAATACAATCGGGGTAGCGGCATCCCCGTGACGCGAGCTTGCGTCGGTTCGAAACCATATTTCGTATACGGTATGTTTGCTGTATGATTTACGTGTTGGAATATCTATGGATGGCTGCGTTCACTGTATTTGCAGCAGGAGAGCGGATTGGTTTGGTGCTTGAGTAACAATATGGGATGTGCCGCCTCGTTCGGCCGATCTGCTTTTTTAGGTGGGGAGTTCATCGTTCCACACGTTTATTTTTCAACTGCATTGATTTTGTCACTTGTTAGAACTGGAAGGGATAACAAGCATGTTTGTATTATACGCATGATATTGTGAATATACAATGTGCCTAAGGGCTAGTATAGCAAATGAGACGCATAAGAACCCCAGGCCGCGGGTCCATCCTTCAAAGTTAATCCGTGGGTTTAATCGGCCAGGCAATGTATAATCTGAAGCAAAGCTCCGATGTCCCGCCCTTCAGGCTACTTCTTCTTCTTCAGCGGGCCCGCCTCATCCGTCACTGGCCCGCTGACATCCCTATCACGCTTGCGGCGCCGAGGGCCTTCGATAGTTCCGATGCGGAGTGTAGCGCATGGTTCAGCGGCACTGCGGTGAAGCTGTTAGCCGAGCGCGAAATCGGTGTCGTCGATGTTGTTATCTTGGGCGTCAGTGTTGTCGATTCCTGGTAATGACGCGCTCGTGCTGCGCGGGGTAGATGGCGCAGTAAGAGGGCCGTCTGTGTGCATCGGTTGCACCGCGGCGGGGATGTCGTCAGGGGACGGGAGCGTCTTGAGGACTTCGCGGTAACCTGCTTGGACGACCCCAAAGTGCCTGCAGAGCAAAGGTAAGGACAGTCGGTTCATTTAAATGAAGCTTATCACACGTACTGTGAATCCTTCGTGAACACGCGCAGAAAGACCTCGGCGAAAGAAACGGGCATCAACATGGACACGTCACCCTCCTTGACGCTTGTGCATTCTGCGAAACCGTAAATTATTTGTTCAGCGGTCGAGCCTATCGAACACACGTTCGAAGAAGCCCGACACGCCTCGTTGCTGAGAAGCCACACGCGTCAGTACAGCCGAACACAGCATTTCGGCGCGTGGGGGCAACTCACTCGCCAGACGGTGCGCACGGTGCGCAGGAAGCCGTGGTAGCGGTCTTCGCTGCGGACTTGTATCTTCGTCTGCGCGCCGGGGTCAGAAGGGAAAGATACAGATATGGGGATATGGGGATGGGGCACGGACCTTGATGACGTCGAACGGATGGGTGGCCATCGTGGCGATGGCGCCCGCCGCGGCGGCCGAGAACCCGTGGATGCCGGCGGAGTACGCGCCCGAAGTGGATGGCAAGAGCACACCTATCGGCAGTTGAAAGCGTGAGCAGCGTGTGTGCGCGGGTCTGGGAAGCACGCATTCGGGGGCAGCGCACCTCGAAGCGCGCTTTGAGCACGGACATGGGGTTGAGCAGGAAGCCGACCGCGACGCGCGCCGTCGCGCCAGAGAGGAGGTTTCCCTGGACGGTGAGTGCATGACGGTGCGCAGCTGGGTCAGGCTGGTCATGTACAGCGCGACGCCGGGGACGTTCCTGCGCGCGCACTTAGCGGGCCGTTGGCAGGCGGGGGAGTTGGGAGTGCACGCACCGGAGGAGCGTCGGGGCCGTGCCTCGCCATAAGCCCCTGACCCCGTCTTTCTGTATGATGCCACGCGCAATCGCGGCTGTGTTTCTGGCGCAGCCAGGGCATAAAGACGCGAAAAGTGGCGGGAACACAGTGACATCAAGCTCGCCGTCTCCGGCGACGTGCACAGTGAGCGCGCATGTTTTAGCGTTGAACGGACGGCAACGTGCCTGATATGGACACTTACGAGAGATCGAATGAGACATTGCTTAAGCCTTACAGCCTCGATCTAAGGTTGCAGACTCTATCGCGCGGAAGAAATCGCTCCCTTTGCCTACTCTGGACCAAGCACCATTCACCGATTTCATTCCTATTTCGAGGTAGACACGAACGCAAAATCAATTTCATTACCCCGCAGTGGAGGTCGAATGTCTTCCACGGGCATCATCGTTGGCGGGATTAAGGGCCTCTCTTTCCTACATTCCGGTGTAGACAGCGAGAGTCACAGGTCAAACTCTCCTCCCGGACAAATATCCGAGCTGGAAGTATTCGCAAAGGCTGTACAGACTCTCGAACAGGCGAGGCAAGTCATAGCTGGGTTTCTCGATGTCGTGGGAGCCTGCATCGTAAGCTCTCATCTCAATTTCCGATTTCGCCTGGCTGAATCGATTCCGCTGGGTATTTAGACGAATGATCAAGAAGAAGGGGAACTCGTTGGTATCCTGAAGGCGCTGGTAGCCTTGGATGGCAGGCTGAATGCGGCTTTGGTACTTTTGCACGAACGCGTTGCGTATGTAAAGCCATTCATTCCGCGGCATTACTGGGCTAATGCGATAATGATGATGATCTTGCAGCTCAACCCAGTCAAATCCTCGACAGACTCCTGCTACAGACCAGCTTTATGGAAATTTGGTCACTATAGGCTCACTTTTAGAGAACTTGTCAGGGTGAGCAGGCATTTTACTTTCTTGCCTACACATCGTCCTCATTACACCCTAATATTTAAAGAAGCACCAAGCACATTCTGACCGCAGCTGGTTCCTCGATTGAAACCTCTCACCCTGATATTGTCGATTCGATCCGATCGGCCGTTCAAGACTTCGCAGTATGTGTTCTATTGATGCTTGTCATGCTTGCTTGTGATATTTAAGTGATATGCACAGGCCGTGAACAAACTGCGCATCGAGGAAATCGTCGCAGCTTGTGCCCTACCAGGTGGTATGTGGTCTTTTTCACACTTCGCATCAGCGTAATCGTGGCTTACTCTCGTAACTCTAAGAATTAGAGAATGATGGTGCTCCAGGTCAACTCCCATCTCCCCCAATCCCCGCACAAAGCCGCGATACAAGTCCATCTGCACCCGACGAGAGCCTTGCGTTGCACTCTCCGAATTCTGAGGAGCCTGAACCTGTGGATGAGGTCAAAATCGAGAATCAGTTGGGGATGGATGTCCACCATCTGTATCCTGGGGACCACGATCGCCCCAGCTCCCTCCATAATCTCGCCAATTCATTGGCCACTCGCTTTGAACAGTTGGGTCAAATAGCGGACCTGGAGCAAGCAATCATCTACCAACGAGCCGCTCTGGAGCTACATCCACCGGGGCACCCCGATCGCTCCGGCTCCCTCAATAATCTCGCCACTTCATTGGCAATGCGCTTTGAACAGTTAGGTCAAATGGCGGACCTGGAGCAAGGGATCATCTACCAACGGGCCGCTCTGGAGCTATGTCCGCCGGGGCACCCCGATCGCTCCGGCTCCCTCTTTGATCTCGCCATTTCATTGAAGACTCGCTTTGAACAGTTGGGTCAAATGGCGGACCTGGAGCAAGCAATTATCTACCAACGAGCCGCTCTGGAGCTATGTCCACCGGGGCACCCCGATCACTCCGGCTCCCTCAATAATCTCGCCAGTTCATTGTTCACTCGCTTTCAAGAGTTGGGTCAAATGGCGGACCTAGAGCAAGCCATCATCTACCAACGGGCTGCTCTGGAGCTACGTCCACCGGGGCACCGCAATCGCTCCTACCCCCTCAATAATCTCGCCGGTTCGTTGTTGGCTCGCTTTGAACAGTTGGGTCAAATGACGGACCTGGAGCAAGCCATCATCTACCGACGAGCCGCTCTGGAGCTATGCCCACCGGGGCACCTCACACGCTCCAGCTCCCTTAGTGGTCTCGCCAAATTATTGAAGACTCGCTTTCAACAGTTGGGTCAAATGGCGGACCTGGAGCAAGCAATCATCTACCAACGAGCCGCTCTGGAGCTACGTCCACCGGGGCACCCCAATCGCTCCAGCTCCCTCAATAATCTCGCCAATTCATTGTTGACTCGCTTTCAACAGTTGGGTCAAATGGCGGACCTGGAGCAAGCAATCATCTACCAACGAGCCGCTCTGGAGCTACATCCACTGGGGCACCCCGATCGCGCAATGTCCCTCAATAATCTCGGCAATTCATTGTGGACTCGCTTTGAAGAGTTGGGTCAAATGGCGGACCTGGAGCAAGGGATCATCTACCAACGAGCCGCTCTGGAGCTACGTTCACCGGGGCACCCCAATCACTCCGGCTCCCTCAATAATCTCGCCAATTCATTGTCGACTCGCTTTGAACAGTTGGGTCAAATGGCGGACCTGGAGCAAGCAATCATCTACCAACGAGCCGCTCTGGAGCTACGTCCACCGGGGCACCACCATCGCCCCAGCTCCCTCCATAATCTCGCCAATTCATTGGTCACTCGCTTTGAACAGTTCGGTCAAATGGCGGACTTGGAGGAGGCCGTTGAGCTGCTGCAGTCTGGGGCCAATGACACCACTGACACCCCAGCACACCGATATCGCTGTGCATCTCGACTGGTAGTAACCCTCAAGAAACACGACCAGGCATTGCTACTGGAGACCTATCAATTGGCTCTCAATCTTCTCCAGCTAGTACTTGCAGTGTACCCCGACGTTGAACTACGTCGCACAGCGCTCGGCGCCGACCGTCTATCCCCTATCCTCGCCATGTCAGCCGCAGCTCATGCAATCGGAAAGGGACAACCCGAGAAAGCGGTTGAAATGCTCGAACAGGGACGGGGGATGCTATATTCCAATATCCGTGGTTACAGGCAACCTGTGGAAGCGGTCCGTCAGTATGACTCGCCATTGGCAGATCGATTCAAGGCCACGAGCGACGAGCTCGAAGCCTTAGCCACATCCTCGCAGTTGAGATCGGATAAATTGTCGAGTGAAGGCTCGCATGAATCCGGGGCTACCTCCGAGGCCAGATGGAAACGGCAGCGAGAGCTCAATTTGGAAAGAGAAGACATTATCCAGCAGATTCGCCGCTTGCCTGGATTTGACCACTTCCTCAAAGCAGTGCCGTTCAGTGAACTCCGGAATGCCGCAGCAGAAGGACCCGTCATCATCGTGAATGTTGCTGAACTCAGATCGGACGTCATCATCCTTCATCAGCGCAATCCACCCATCGTCCTTCCGATGCAACCCCAGAACGGTGAATCAGTATACCTCACGTTCCTAGACTTATCAAAACAACTTTTCGAAGGGAGGGGACAGGACGGGTTCTCTGAACTGCTGAAGAAGACCATCTTGAAGAAGTTGGACGAGCTCCTGGTAACACCTGTCCTGGAGAAGTTGGAAAGCTTATGCCTGCCTAAGAAACCAAAAACAAGGATCTGGTGGTGCCCGACTTCAGCTTTATGTGCCCTCCCAATCCACGCGGCTGGCAAACTCCCCATCAAATATATCTCTTCATATACACCGACCCTTTCCGCCCTCATCAGCGCCAGAAAGATCGATGATCGGCAGCCTCCTGCCATTCTCAATGCCAGCAAAAGCAATCTGTCACTCCTTGCTATCGTCTATCCCGGCCAGCCTCCCCAAACCGAGGGCGAACACGATGGCAGATTGCACACGGTCGACGAGGAATACGAGGTCATCAAGACAGCAGCGCAAGCCAGCCAAGGCCGTGACGTGGTCAGGCCTGACCCGACTCGCGAGGCAGCACTAGCACAACTTCCATATCACCGATGGGCGCATTTTGCCTGTCACGGCCGTCTCGACACCTCCGAACCGTTCAAATCTTCATTCGAGCTGCAGGGCGATTCACTCTCGCTCTCTGACCTCATCCATGCCCGTCTCCCCAATGCCGACTTTGCGTTTCTGGCTGCCTGCGACAGTGCGACTTCAGGCGGTATCACTGATACCCCCGATGAGTCCTTGCACTTGGCGGCCGCGGTGCAGTTTTGCGGCATTCACAGTGTTGTTGGGACGTTATGGCCGATGGCGGACGTGGACGGACCCAGGGTGGCTCAGGTATTCTACAAGCATATGTTCAAGGGAAATGATTCGCGGAAGTCAGCAGAGGCGCTTGATAAAGTTGTCACGACCATGAGACTGAAGAGAGGGCCATGGGAGAACACCATGAGCGAGGGGGAGGCACTGCAGAGGTGGGCGAATTACATTCATATCGGTGCCTGACCCTTGGGCTATCTCAGTAAGTCTATCTTGCTAAGTATATCCTCAGTCTACAAGAATCCTTGCTAAATCCCATTAGCGAAGTATAGCCATCGGACACATGCACTCCTCCAAATTGTTTATTTATTAGTGTACTCAAAGTGTAATCGTGATTAGGGCTTGTATCTATTCTTTCGTGAAGACATAACAGACAAGACAGTCAATTTAATAAATCTCGTTTGAAAAGTGTGTATACACTTGGTGGCTGCTCAACGAGCGGGGCCGGGGACAAGAAGCGGTGCAGCTAATATGTGGGTACTCTGGAAGCAACTCGGTGCAGCGGAAGCTTGGCTTGGGTGTGTGTGGTGCTATGCACAATGTAGAGAATGAGCCATGGCGTCCTGTCAAAGGCATGCTGAGGACTGTGCAGGGTTGTCGAGGGAGGAGGGCGTAGGTATCGATAAATGTATGAATGTTCATCAGAATCGAATCCGAACTTGAAGCATAGTGGCTCATAAGTAGTGGCCGACTCATGAAGATGGCAGTCGTCAATATCGATGCTGTTCCACAGCACATATGTGCGGCCGGCGCTCGGTCGTCGTGGATGGTAACATTGAAGTCTATGGCGTTCTAGTTGCACTTTTATTATCTTCTTCCCCCGCGCGCAGTGCGCTTAATAGACGTCCACTTTCCCCCGGACTGTGGTGCTTACGGCCTCCTGCTACGCATCACCTCCATGCCCCGTTCCTGGCAAGCTGTGGCCTTGCGCCCGCACTCAAAGTCCTCAAACATTGACATTGCACCGTCAACAGACTTGCGCATCTCCGCCATCTTCACGGCCACCTCCTTCCCTGTACATTTGAGTAGCTGCGCGCGGACATCTTCGGAGAAAGGTCGATGGAATTTTGGGGCGGGTAGATGAGTTTCGAGTTCTTCGCAGTGAGCTTGCTGTTGAAGGTGGTCGCATTGTCGTGCGCGAGTATGCGCATGTCGATCCTGATGCGCGTGTCTTTGGAACGGGCGAGGAGGAAGCCGATCCAGTCTTTAGGGCTATCGTGCTAGTTGGGGTCGAGCTCTGTCTATGCTTGCGTCCAGTAGCGAGAGTCTGTCACAAGGTATGCCGTCGTTTGGGACACGCTGCGGTAGAAGAATAGAGGGGGCGTAGTAGGGGTCGGAAGAGGACAACGTAATATCCATTCTCTTTGCCCGTCGGTTTCAGCGACGTATTCTGATTGCTGTGCATCTTCGCTCGGCACAATGCTACGCAGCGTCAGAATCACGCAGCCGCTGCAAAACATTAGGTCACTCACTAATAGTCATAGGTACATTTTGTCATGAGCCTGTGGAGGTCGTCGAGCCTCCACTTTCTCCCTCGGTACCTCGGGTTCGTCGAGCTTCCGCTCAAAGGCACTACCGACAAAGGTGCTCTGGGAGTCGGTAGCCCATATATTCGGGCGTGAGCCAGTGCATTTGCTCACAGCAGTTGCATGCGTCTTCTTCGACAGGTGCGAGTCCAAGTAGCAGAGTAGTAGAGCGGTGGTTGAGACAAAGGGTCCATCAAGTCTTTCCGGCTCACTCCCAGCAACGGCATCCGGCTCTCGTCTCCCTGTTCTTATTCGGCTTGCCCATTTCCCATCCATACCTCCACTTCGACGACAGACATCCTGCCTTCGTGCCCGCGGAACCGCCAAAGTTGGTCAGACTCATGGTCACAGCGTTAACTTTCGATCGCCCGGTGTCGCCTCGGACGAGACAGGTCTTGCTGCCGCTGGGCAGCGCGTATACCTCCTGATTAGAGTATTGCCGCACGCGGGTAGTCTTCCGGACGATGCTGGCAGAGGTCGTGTGCAGTGACATGGCAGATGTGGCTTAGAAGCCAGTGAGCACGTGGGGCTGGGTAGGCGGCACATGGGGATCGGTGGGGGTGCATGGCTGTGGCGGTGTGCAGACGTAGGGACTAGGTGCAGGCGTACGCGCATAGCGACTGCGTGTTAGATTGTATGAGCGCCGACTGCGTCGGTGGGTGTGCCGAGCTGCGTGCGTAGGACTACACGTGAGCTTGGTGCGTGGGCAGACGGGCCGACGACTGGCCGCGGAAGGCTGCGCGTCCATCATGTCGGGATTTGCAAGAGTAGGGGAGCATCGTCGGGACTCGGCCTTCCGCCTCAACTGCCCCATTTCCACGCATAGAAGTAAGACATTCCGATTTTATTCACACAGTGCGTCGTTCATGAATAGCAGGCCGAGGAGAGCAAAACATGAGTGGGAGAGATGCCGTCCGTCTTGGTCGTATACGCGTAGTCGCAAGTAGGAGGTAGACGAATTGGATGTTGATACAGCGTCGATGGGGATGCAATAAAGACAGCCCATAGGGCCCAAACTCGGGGAGGCTCAAGCAGTCTCCTTGTCAAGGTAGCAAGGCACATTTAGATTAAGCAGAGAGTACGATAAAAGTAGCAGACCTCTACCATAGGGACTATCCCCAGCGGAGGTAAAATATGATTTTTTTTTAAAATGCAATAAAGACTAATGAGATGTCCACGACGAGCCTGGGATTGCTCAAAGTGACGGTGGAACGAAGGCAGAAGAGATCAATGTCCCAAATAGGCGGAGGCCGTAAGCACCACATTCCACGGGAAGTGGACGTCTGTGCGCACTGCGCGCGGAGGTTGCGCGGGGGTAGAAAATGATAAAGTGCAACCATGGTAAGCCCGTCGTCCTCCTCCAATCAGAACGAGGTTGTAATTTTTCCCAGTCAAGCCAACAGAGGCTGCCATTTACATAAACATTTCTGCGCGATCTTGTGGGAAACGACAAATTCTCGCGACTTTAATCTGGCAAACAGATATGTGCGTTTCCTGTGAGTATCGATGTGACTGAACGATTCACTGCGACAAATTCTCCGCTGAAGATGAATCACTCAGGCTGCTACCAATTTTGAGAGGTGTTTTCCGACCTAAATGGCATATAGAGTGCCGTGGATGGTGCGCTTTCGAACCCTGCAACTGTTTCCCATGTAATCCTCATGGACAAAACAGTCAGCAAGTTTGATACGCAGAATGGCAGTTGGAGAGAAGGTTTATAGGTTTGATCTTGCGCATAGAACGTTGGATGGGCGATTCCTGCGTCGGCGAGGGTGACCTGTCAGATCTCAGACGCCATTCGGACGCGATGTTTGGATAAGCTTGCATCCGACTTTCTAAATCCCCATGCGATTCTGGCAAGAAGATCCTTGGTAGGACACCGAAGTCCTCCGGATAGCGAACTGTGATTGGCCCGAACAGCGGGTTGCCGCTGAGTGGCATAGTCATAGCGCACGCAGATTGATAATACTAGGAAGTGATACTACTCTAGCAAACCAGGTACCAAGCGAAGGCTCCCACTATCCAATCGACATCAGGCAGGCATCTAAGAGGACAGACATGCAGGCACGTACTAGCAGATGAGCGCCTTTGCGCACTTGTGTTCTCTTGACCCATCCCCCCTCAACAGCATGTCAAGTAACCATGTGCACTTTACGATCACCCGGAAAGCACAAGTTCAAATCTGTGCGGGGCAGGTTTCCACTTCCAAGCTATTTGCTGGCATTTGGGCGAGCAGTATCTTGGGGACAATAATTAGGTGGAAGTTTGGATAGCCAGAAAAGTACTTGGTACCGAACCGTCCGACAACCACCGCAAGTCTTCAATTCCGCCAAGGTCGAGAGGCTGGAATGGGAACAGCCTTCCCGTGCACATTTCTTCTGATCCGCGGTTCTCGGGTAGACAAGTGAATATGGCGAGGTCATCATATTGTCTTCACTGAGTGACGGTGGAACAACATCGACGAGGAAGGTGTAGAATAACATATAGCACGCTGCGCGGGTTCCAAATGTATGAGCGCCGTCTGTATCGCACATACAATGCAAGGAGACCCACAAGTTACGACGATATCCACGGGACTTTCTGTGGATCTGAACGGCGCACTGGCCCTGTCGATGCTTTTGTAGAGCATGACTCCATTGGGGCGCAAATATTCTCTCAAAGCAGGATATTGCTGGGCACCTGCAGGCAAGTAGTGTTAATCGAAATTTTTGGACTGAACAAAGACACTCAGGGGCTCACCTATTGCTCGCAAAAAATTGCGCCAAAATCGACCATAAGTCAGGATCGGGTCTGGCTTCCCCTCTGCCACAGTTTTGAATTCGAGCACCACGGCCTCGATGAACTCCGGGGTGTCGAACAAAGCAGTGTCGAGCGCGCTGCCGGATGGGAGGTGACACAAGAGCGTACACAATAGTTCGAGCGGACCAGTATCTCTGACACGGATGAACCACTTTGTCAGTGCGAGCACAGCGTCCTTTGCCCCGCTGGGAAACAGCGCCGTATCGAGGCTATTCGGCCAAAACCCGTCGGATGGTGCAACAGGGATATCGTCGATTACCTCTGAGAGAAAGGAGCAGATCTCGGCCACCAACTCCTTGAACGTCACCGAGACTGCGTTTTTATGGATTGTTTCGTGCAGCATGGCGATCATCGGCGCGTTACCCTTCGTTTGGGCAAGGCGGCAGTGCGACCACTCGCGCTCGAATACTTTCGCTTCGCTGGCCTTTTGGGTGGTCAGAAGGAACGCGACCATGGCATCAAGGGTCTCTGGATAGTCCTTTCGCATCCCAACCGTCCAGTTGTCGTGGGCCCGAATAAACCGACAGGCATAGTGAAGGGCCGGGGTGCACAGGAAGGACTGTGGCTGTTCGAAGGACTTTGGCACGATGGTTGCCAGCCACAGTCTGATGGAAGTCGAGCTAGAAAATTCGCCCATCGCTGCCAGCAACAGCGCGGAGAGTAAATAATATGTGGATAAAGAAGCGAATTGTTCCTTCTCAACGATGCAGCAGGTTACTAAATGTGATCGAGGTTGGAAGAAGGTGCCCGGGCGTCTAACTTGAAGTTGATCGTCTCTCTGCTCATGATCACTGTCGACTTCATATACCCGTTTATACGACTTGAGATGCCTCTGAACGTGGATAGCCTTCTACTCAATATAAATCATATGCAACATGGAGAAGTTGTCAAATCTCTGGCTTTTGCTCTGCACTGTGTGCAGTTTCAGTCCTTCGCTACCCTGCCCCTCTTTGTTCCCCTATTATCATCTCCTATTCAGTGGGTTCGAGACTTTGAACGTCTCTTATTGGTTCAGGACAATAGCACCAAATGAGAACAAACTGGATGACTGTATATAACTTTGTGCGCTGAGGCAAGTGGCTCCTCACGATCTTTCCTTCGTACCCCCACCATCTCCCCGTTCCCTTGCCCCTATACCTCCACTTATACATTCCCATCTATCCCTCTCCCAACCCCTATTCTACCTCTCACATATAAATCTACGATGTCTCCTATTACCAAATCTATGATATCTCGCCTTGTTGCTCTCGAGTTGGTCGGCTCCCTCGCGTACCCGGCGCCCGCCAAACAGTCTCTCCCGCACAAGGCAGCCTCCCGCAACCTCCTGGTTTCTTCCAAGTTTCTTTCTACTCGCGACGCCCGAAAAGAGAAGGGACCGTTCGAGGTCGCTACTCGTCCGGTCATGACCCCTAAAGTTACGGCGCAGTCGCAACCCCAGTCCGGGAAGATGCTCGACAGGCACGCATACCTGATCAATGACAAGCAAACTCAGCGACTTGCTGCAGCCAAGGGGTTGGATCTTACCAAGATACGCCGTGTGCGTTACGACTCGAAGAGCTTGCATCCAGACTGGGTCGCTAGGAGATAATCGGGGAGTTCTGCGTGAGACTCCCAGGACGATATCAGTGATAGTGTGAAAAGGCTGGCAAGTTCAGGGCTCCATGGCCACCATGAAAGAAACTACCGAACTTCGGTTCACCTCGGGCTACTGCTACTCGATAGTATGGGTCCTGCGCCCTTCCCCCTCCCTCTCGCCAGGAACCGCTGCTCATCTCGGGTGTCAATGGTGCCAACACGGTCATCCCGAGGGAGCTTCGGTATACCTTTCTCTGTTTCTTGAGCCGCATCCTTTCTCCGTGCACTGATCCACACTGGTTACTCCTCACAGGTATGACCCCTGCCCTGCCCCCTCGGAACCGAATGGACGACAATCGGCGTGTATACATTTCTTACTTCCTTGCCTTTTGGATCACATTATGACTTGGCATTGATCTTCTTTTGACTCCCCACAGGTATTACTCCCCTGCCCCCGCATCCCCCCCAACCGACAGGACGACAACTGGCGTACGTAATGTTATTACTCTCTACTCATTCTTAAACTTCATCCTGTCCCCGCTCGCTGAACTATTATCTTCACCCTACGCAGACACTCCCCCTGCCCCTGCCCCCTGCCAACCGAATGGACGACAATTGCATGTATAGCTGTCTGTTCTCTTCATTTTGACTATAATCCTATTCGCGCGTGCTGCCTACCATTACTCTCTACATAAACTGCCCCCTGCCTTCCCTGACCAGCTGGACGACAATTGGCATGTGCAGTTTTCTCTTCTATTTATCTTTCATTCTGGGCTATTGTTCCCTAAATAGACTCCCTCCCAGCCTCTAGACTTCCAACGCCACAAAGGCTCGGCTAAATTTTAACTCGCCCTCACGCTAATCTTTTTCTTCCATCTTAAAGATACCTCTCATCGCGATACTGTTCAATCACCCAGGAAAACGCCAGCACAATTTTATATCACTATTCACACCAGGAGCGCTTATTCGAGGACAAAATCTGTTCGTAAGGTTCGTATTCGCTTTTCGTGACTCTTCATTGCATGATTCATCACATCCCGTAGCGCGGCTGCAGCGAATTCTGCGCCGGTGCCGTAGAGGACGACGAGATATGAGCCGATCCTGATGGATCACTCGGGCTGCTATCTATTTTGAAAGGCGTTTTCAGACATGAAGGGCGTAGAGTGCCGTGGACGGTGCGATTTCGGACCCTCCGACTGTCTCCCATGTATTCCTCATGGACAAAACAGTCGACAAGTTGGATACGCAGAATGGCAGTTGAAAAGGAGGGCTATATGTTTGATCTTGCGCGTGGAATTTCCGAGGGGCGATTCCTGCGTATTCGGCGAAGATGACAGTCACCAGATGACCGGTCAGGCGCCATTCGGACGCGACGTTTGGATAAGCTTGCATCCGACTTTCTACATCCCCATGTGATTCTGGCAAGAAGATCCTTGGTAGGACACCGAATTCCTCCGGATAGCGAACCGAGATGGGCCCGAACAGCGGGTTGCCGCTGAGTGGCATGTAAGTACACGCAAAACCACGGTGGGCTTGCGCGATTGTCTGGTTTTTGCCTTTGTTATCCAAAGGGGAAGGCTCTTCAGTCAAGCAGCCGGAGCCGCTGGGCGAGTTGTAGCCTATGGGAGTGCCGTCGGCATTTGGTGCGGAGCCGTACCGATGGCCAATGTCGATACTCATCTCCCGGTCGAGAGGTGGACCGAAATCAAAGATATCCTCAAGCCGCGCACCCTACAGACATGTCAGAATGTAGTATTCAAAGCGTATGATACAGAACTCACAGATAGCACAGCGTTATACCTCTCGATGTCAGTCCCTCTCAGGCATTGATTCTCCCCGCTAATTCTGATGCAATTTTCAGTTGAGAACCGAGTGTGGCTAAAAATGAATGCACGAGACTTACTGCATCGGCGGACCCCAGGATGCCAGTCCATGCTTAATGTCTTGAATCGGGCTATCGGATGGTGGGGTTGGAAGCTGCGCACGATCAAGGCTGTATCGGTGGTTGGTTTTAGCCAGTTCACTCCATATGTCGGCAACTAGACCATCAGAAGGCCCGAGCTGCTTGTGAATGGGGTAGGATGGAGAGCTTGACATGTTGGATATGTTAGAATGACGGGGACAAGTGGAAAATTACCAGCATAATATATCCCAGTGCGACAAAGCAAAGGAAATCTGTTCGTCATGCATCTTGAGTCGGGCATTGTGTTTTGCACGAGGGCGTTGCGGGCGTGCATTTAGAATGATGGGCGGTCAATAAGCGGTCAATGTAGATATATTTGGCGACATGAAACCTTCTCTTGAGGAGTCGTGTCTTTTCTGACATCAAAGCTCGCGTGCCTATCGAATTATGATGCTGTAGCTGAGAGAAACGACCCAAATAGCACTGATAGCGATCCGATTGCAGATTATTTGCCACCAGCAGTGCCTCGCCGTTGCAGCGCTTTCATCAGATACTAGCCTATACTAACACAGTTGCCATCTCGGTTGCTCGTTGAGTCATAAATGAATCGATGCGAAAACCTGGTCGCGCACGCATATTGATGATACTATGTAGTAATACTACTCTAGCGAACCATGAGGCGGTGACACAACCGCATGTATAATATACCGTGTGTCAGTTCTCTTCATTTTAAAGTCACATCCTATCCTGGCGCGCCGCTGACTTACCCTGGTTACTCATTACAGAAATTAAAACCAGCCTATGTCCATCCCTAATCAACTGGACGTCAATCGAGAGGTATAATTTTCTGTTCTCTTCGGTTTATAATATCACGGCCTGACATACTCTGATTACACCCTACAGACACTGCCCGCCCCCACCCCCACCCCTCCCCCTCCCGGCCCCATTGGATCTCAAATCACTGTTTAGTAACTTCGGCTTATTTCAAATACAATCAGGGTAGCGACATCCCCCTGGCGAGAGCTTTCGTCGGTTCGAAACCGTTCGTTCCTGAGTCTGCAGAACTGTATTTCGTATGTTTGTCAATAACTGTACTTACAGCAGTAGAGCGGATTGGTGCTTGTGTAACGCCTCGTTCGTCTGCCTTTTCGGATGGGAATTCATACTTCCACGCGTTTATTTTTCAACTGCATTGGTTTTGTCACTTGTTAGAACTGAAAGGAATAACAAGTGTCCTTATATTATATGCATGATATTGTGAATATAAAATGTGCTTAAAGGCTAATATATATACGGCCGGAGGGAACCATGATGGAAAACAGGAAACATAGCAAATGAGACGCATAAGAACCCCAGGCCGCGGGTCCATCCTTCAAAGTTAATCCGTGGGTTTAATCGGCCAGGCAATATATGATGTGAAGCAAAGCTCCGATGTCCCGCCCTTCAGGCTACTTCTTCTTCTTCAGCGGGCCCGCCTCATCCGTCACTGGCCCGCTGACATCCCTATCACGCTTGCGGCTCGCCGATGTCCTTCGATAGTTCTGATGCGGAGATGTAGGCGCATGGTTCAGCGGCACTGCGGTGAAGCTGTTAGCCGAGCGCGAAATAGGTGTCGTCGAGGTTGTGGTCTTGGGCGTCACAGTGTTGTCGATCCCTGGTAATGACGCGCTCTTGCTGTGCGGGGTAGATGGCGCAGTGAGAGGGCCGTCTGTGTGCATCGGCTGCACCGCGGCGGGGATGTCGTCAGGGGACGGGAGCGTCTTGAGGACTTCGCGGTAAGCTGCTTGGACGACCCCAAAGTGCCTGCAGAGCAAAGGTAAGGACAGTCGATTCATTTGAATGGCGCTTATCACACGTACTGCGAATCCTTCGTGAACACGCGCAGGAAGACCTCGGCGAAAGAAACGGGCATCAGCATGGACACATCACCCTCCTTGACGCTTGTGCATTCTGCGAAACCGCAAATCATCTGTTCAGTGGCCGAGCCTATCAAACACACGTTCCACTCACTATTGGGCATGCTCTTGGAATAAAAGTTGATGAAATCCAACGGGTTCTTCTCTTTCATACCATAATGCATCGTCGTGAGGTCGACAATCACATCGTCCGCGGTGATGGTCCCAACTTGCTGCAATCGTCGAGCAGCCTCGGCGATACGCTCCGGTGTGAGGTGTTGGCGGCAAACATCGAGGTCCTGATACCGGAATACTTTGTAGTCGACGCACTTGTAGAGGTCACGTAGGCGGAGCCGCTTGAAAATGGCACGAGATTCGGCAAGTTCCTGTGTACTCGGGGTTAGGGTTACCTACGGACGAGAACAGTAAATGCAACTGACGGGTTCCATGCTCCTCTCGATGGTGGGCATGATATCGTCAGTGAGAAACACGTATTTCTCCGGCTTGTCGACTTGTTCCGCGATCTTGAGATAGGGCTCGGCCGCGAGGAGCGCATCGATGATCATGTACTCAACGCTCTTGGCTGCGAGCAGTGCGTCAAAATAAGGCTGTGCTATGCAAAGATGCAGCATGCATCAAGACTCACCAGTCTTGTGGTTGTAGATCCGCTTGTGGAGGCTGAATCGCGTATAGCTGAGCTCGTAGAGTTGGTTTGCGTCCTTGATATCGTAGCATATCTGGTTGTCGATCACGCGTGCAGAGTTGATGAGCCGCGTGAGCGACAGGTTCCCTTTCTCTCCAATTGCGTGGCAGTCGCGGGCTATATAATCGAACCTAGGCGGCACGTTTAGGTACGGCACCGTGGTAGACACGAGGGTAGACTTACTTGTCCACGTCGATGCCGTTGCGTTTGTTTGCGACTATTTCGAAGAGAAACGTCTTCTCTGATCTGCAATGTACTTTAAATTAGGGTCCGGCGAGAGTGGAAGGGCTCGAAGAATGGATGTACCCGCACCGCGCTGGCTCGCCAGCTATGAGCGCTTTGACAAAAGTCGCATCCTCTTCACTGAACTGGATCTCATTCTGCTTGATGAGGTCATCAAACATCATCTCAGATGCATCTTCGTGATGCCAGCTCTTGCCTTTGCTGTCAACTCTATCAGTAAGTGCACCGTACAAAGTCAACCTCATTGCGGAATGCACTCACAGGGCTTTTGGAATGAATAGGGAGTCCCAGACGTGACTCCAGGGACCGTGACCTAAGTCATGACAAAGGCCGGCCAGCTGGACGCATTGGACGTCGCGGTCTGTGATGTCAAGCTCTGGTTGAGACTTTTGCAGATGCTCTGCCATAAGACGCGCCAGATGCGCTACACCTACAGTGATCGGTTAATAGTGTATCTGGAGTCGGGACAAAGTGATGACGCACCTAAGCAATGCTCGAAACGATTGTGCGAGGCTCCGGGCCATACGAAGTATGAGGTCCCAAGCTGCTTGATGGAGCGTAGACGTTGGAACTGGGGTCTGTAGATATCATCAGCACGGAGCAGGCAAGGGAAAGACATCGACAAACGTGTCCATGAATGTACTGATCAGCTCGTCGGCCATGACTGCGGGGATTCTGAGTTTCCGTCACGATCATATCGAGCAAACGCGACACTCACTGTAATCATGTACAGGGTCTTTCATGTAGCGCAAAGTAGGAGGCGGGGACTGCTGAGTAGGTGCATCGATCTCATCGGCTTCCAGGAGTGTGGACGACATGGCGGGGTGAAATGACTCGGAAGACGGCGATTTTAGCAAACACTTTGCAAACGCACTAAAGTTAGCGCTAGCACATTTTAGGGGCCTGGTCCGAAATAGGATTGTTTGCTCTCTGGGCCCTCAGACTGCCGAACTCTTCACCCGAGCAGAGCCAGAGGAGGTGGTGTGTTTCAGACAATGTTGACATAGAAAACAGGCTTAGCAGGTCACGCGGTCACGAACAAAGCAGTTAGAAGAGAACCACAACAAATAGCCTCGAGGCGCGGCGGCATCTGGCCCTTGCTATTGCTTACGAAAAAAAGGTAAAACTGACAGATACGCCACTACCAGGCACTGCGGAATCAATCTCCTAATTAACCCTCTCATCTCCTCCTCCAGGAATCAAGCTGATGGCCACAATGAAAAAGGCCAAAGAGGCCAAAGAGAAGGGAAATGAGCTGTTCAAAGCTGGAAAAATATCTCAGTGCGTTTCATTCCGTGCTGCCGTGGGTCTGTGTGGGTCTTCCTGACGAACGCGCAGATCGGTCAAATTTTACGCCGAAGCAGAGGGTATTGACCCAACAAACCCTGTGTACCCGGCTAACCTCAGCGCTGCACAATACGAGATAGGAGAATATGTAGATTGCATAGGCGCGATTTTGCGGTCCTGGTCGCGTAGACTGGAAAAAACTCAAGCTGCCAAGTTGACGACGCGTCTCGCAAAAGCCCTGTGTCAAGCAGGCCAAAACGGCGCGTTATCTACCGTATTTTTGGAAGAAAACGAGGAAGCTATCGAAGACATACGGAATAATGGCAAAGAAGCTCTAGGTGATCATGCTGAGAACGACGTTGCTTGGTCTACCTGGACACGAATCAACGCGGATATCCCCTACAAAGAGAAGCTCGCGCATGAAGC
>KV417823.1:33328-49420 GCA_001630335.1 Athelia psychrophila
GATGAAGAGTTCAGTTGGGACTGTGATTCGAGGAGGAGATGTTTCGATAACGAGAGCGGCGGGGGGCATGTGAGGTGTTGAGTCGGACCAGACCAAACCGCAGTAACATTGGGGTACTAGGATGTCGCCTGAAGCTACTGATTTTATGCGCCTGTCGGAGACGTCGACCGGCGCATCAAGGATGGAAGAGATCCCGCACTTGAGGAGTTAGCCTCTAAAGGGGCGAGGAGAGAAAGGAGAGTGGCGGAAAGGGTAGATGAGGTGTGCGGAGCGTCGCCGTCGAGAGGAATTAAATCTGAGGCGGCGAATTAGCTGCTCGTGATAGAGCGTTTCACGCGGCAGCATCAGCCGCTGTGTGTGCTCGGTCCTCTTCATGAATATGTAGTGCATCCTGCCGGGCTCGAAAGTTGTTGTGATCAATCTCGTCGAGATCCGCGGAAGTTGCCTTTCGAACGACGGCAGGAGCGATAGGGCCGCTAGACCTGATCCGTCATCGGCACTCGCAGCGTCTCGGGGCACGAAGAATGGCGGAGCGAAGGGTCCGTTCGTGCACCATTGTTTCAGTTGGTACACGGTGGGTAAGATGGGGAGCCGCGGCGAGGACGGATACTGACAGAAATCCCGCGCCTCGTGCGGCTAGCCGCTGGAGGAACAAGGAGAGGAAGGAGAGGGGCAGCAAGAGTAGAGGGAGTGGAGGGAGTGACGGTGGTTGATAGAAATTTGGGTCTGAGGCGGCGAAGCGACCGCTCGTGATAAGAGCTTCCCATTTGGCAGCATCAGCCGCGGCTTCTGCAGCAGTGCGCGCATGGCCCTCCCCACAAATGCATTCTGCGTCCTCTTGTGCATCCCTCCGAGCTCGAAAGCTGTCGCGTTCGGCTTTGTTGAGATCCATGGAATTGCTTCTCAAACGGCGGCAGGAGCGATAGGGGCCTCCGAGTTGACACCAAATGTGTCATTGGTGATCGCATGCACAGCCATCTCCATCGCAGTATCTCGCTTTTGCAGTGATCGGGGTACTGCTGATAGCAAAGATGCTCAGGGAGAAGATGAACGGCTTCGGGGGATGCAGGATTGTAAACCAGCCATAGATGAGATTTAGATGTGATGGCACAGCAAGTACGATAAAAGAAGCAGTGTCTGTGTGAATGCGAAGCCACTGAGTAAGGAAAAATGAGAAGCATAGTGCGGAGCACATACCTGGGCTGGAGACGTGGTCGCTGAAGAGCAAGCCACGCTGCAGCCCAATCCCTCTCTCTAAGGGCCCGCCGAAACCGTCCCCTGAGAAATATCTGCTAAGACAATAGCATTTCCCAGACAACCAACGGGACCTAAAGACGATGGGAAGGAAAGGCGTCAGTGAGTGGCGGAGCCAACGTACCGGAAGGAAGGGCATCAGTGAGTGGCGGAGCCAGCACACCGGAGGGAAAGGCATCAGTGAGTGGCGGAGCCAGCACACCGGAGGGAAAGGCATCAGTGAGTGGCGGAGCCAACACACTGGAGGACGAGCGGTGCTCTAGGAAATGGCGGCGGAGCCGACCATATGGGACACGGCGGCGGAGCCGACCGTATGGGACAATGACAGCGGCGGGGCCAGCTGTATAGGACATTCGAGCTGGGGCAGAGGCCTGCGAAACGGCTCCCTACCCTGCGGGAATCCGCCGTTACGTCGAACTGTGCCTGTCCAAAGGACCGGTCCGAGACTGTAGCTTTCGCACAAATCAACATCATAACATTACAACTCTCCTTCGCTTCGCGGCAACGCTAACTGCTAACTGACACCAGCTGACAATCGGTGCAACATTTTCTGGTTGATATGGAGCGACAAGCGGCGGTGTTTACTTGGTGTAGGGCGCTGGGGCGAATGCCGAAATGAATTGAACTCGGTGCTCGGTATTAAGTACTATCGGGGCAGGTGTAGGCAGGTGTCTCTGTCAACGAAGCAACAAGCCTATGGCATCACAATATAATATGAGATTCCCATGTTTATGATCCTGCACCCAGTGGTCTCCCGATCTCGCGTGAGGGTGGAGTTGAGCGGTGACGGAGGGTACGGTGATGCTGGTTAAGGCATCGCCCGATAAGATTGATGACTGTGGTGATTTCAAGCAAGGAGACAAACAATGGAATCCGTACCTAGATGATATCTAATCTGATCTCCGATCGCCTCCGCGGTAAGCTTGCAAACCCAAGTCATACATATGATATTGACAACATCTGTGATAATGAGTCCCTCCAGGATATATCAATTGGAAAATGGAAAATGACGCGGATAATTGGTCGGTCGAGCCAAGAAAAGGGAGTCCCACAGTGCTGGCCACTATGGGCCCGAGTACGGGTCACCGAAGTCTTGTATTTAACCCTTTACGCCTATTTCGTCTTTTCTGTGTTCGCGCACTCCCTCTCACCCCTCCTCCGCGCCTCTCCCTCTTCCCGTAAATCGTAGCACGATTCGGCGGTGCGAGGAATAGACAGGGGTCCTTCAGGTGTCACTTTGTCGATTTGGCACCGGTGCACCCCCACGTGCCCGGTGTACGCAGCACCAGTATCAATAATTGCCACTTTGCGCAAACACAGGCGAGCGCGTAACTCGGATGCAACACAATGGGCTTCGGTGAAGATATTGATTGTGCATGTTTGCCGTATAGATCTGTTTGTTGATATAATTTGACGGCACAAATACCTGGACGCACGTCGCGATTACAATTGTGATCGCACACAACACGCAGTGGATTGAATCGATACCGCAACCCTCTATCACTTCGATTCAACTAGAAGCTTAAGGCCGAGCGCTGATATCGGATTTCCTTGCGGTCTCACTGAGCGGCGACGACTCTTTTCGAATTTAACAAAGAGTACAAGGCCACATCAGCAGAATAGGAAATGGCTTGGCGGGTGCTTTAGCCGACTTTGCCAAAACATGTCTTGAAATTGTCTTGGGAAATTTTTTTATTGCATTTCTCGTTGATTTGAATAGGTTTGACACCGCCAAAGTCAATTTCAAGATATTTTCAAGACATGTCTACTGTACCATTTCGACCATAAGTTCAGTTACGTGTAACGGGGTACAGTGAACTGAACTATTTTAAGGTTTGTAACAGGTAACAGAGCGAGTTGAACTGGACATACTGTAAGTAACATAACGCATTTCCCAGAAAAAAATCTTCGCACATCAAAGCTGGGGTTGAGGCAATTATTACCCCTGCGGCCTGTGTCTCGCCAGTACGGTCCTCCGACTCACGCTCATCTGAACCATTCATTTCCTCAGTGAGTGTCCTTCAATAGAGTCACCAACCATGTTGAGTTTGTTGACGTCGAGTTTGCGTTGAGTTGCGCTGCATATTTTTTTGAACTGAACTTATTTTTGACAGTGAAACAGTAACTTTTGGCCATGAACTGAATCTTATAGTGACTGAAATGGTAACATGTAACAACCCGTGAACTTGTGGTCGAAATGGTACAGTAGTTTGGCCCAATACTGAACCGATCAATCATAGCAACGCTGGGAGTGCCCGCGAGAGACTGGGTTGAAGCAGCGTAAGTATCAAGAGCTATGCACGACGTATACAAGTCGCATTGCATATTTTGATGAGACGAGTTAAAATTGAGTTAGTTCGCTCATTTTTCTTGTTCACTCTGTTCCAATATTAATGTTTTAACCACTTGAGTGTTCCACTGGCTGGAGAATATTCTAGGTTGTCCTAAGTGGTCCTTGAAATGTCTTCCGCCGCGATCCCGTGCCCCCAGCCTGATGAGTGAAGAGGCTTGAGCAGTGCGTTTACACACAGCGCATTAAAAAGAGACTCCTAGAAAGCAGATATCAATACTCACCGCGAACAGTTCGGTTGAGTGTGCGTTTGATGCGACGAGCGTTGGCAAGCCTCCCTACTGTACTGTACCCGTGCGTATGGGAGCAACCTGGGGGTACGTGTGACACGTTGCCACCCTCGCACGGTCAGCAACCTGGGCCGAATTGGCTGTGACATACCTCAAACTAGGCAACCTTAGGTGGCGGTGGCGCTAGTGCTTGGCTCATTAGTTAGCTCCAAATTTTGTAAGCGCACGGTGTGAAAGTAGTCTTAGTGTAAATTTTCAATTTGAAGCAGCCCCGTCACCGGGTTACTCTGTCTACTGCGCGAAACACCCTACCATGAACTCGCTAGCGATTTTTGAGCTTTTTACCGCTTTGTGACATAGGATCTGGCTAAGCAACCTGACCCTTGTGACTTGTGACAACTGGGCAAATGAGCAACGCAACCAGAGGCCTGTGACGCGTGACGGTTGCTCCCATACGCACGGGTACAGTACTCGACAGGAACATTAGCGCCCAGATTACACATTTTTTGCTCTATCTTTAAGTACCCCTGATAGACTCATGATATGACACAAATATTTTAAAACATATTTTCAACATCTTTCCATAGCACAGATCCTTCTGTGCACCTGCTAACTGACACCAGCTGACACCGGTGCAACATTTCCTGGTTGATACGGAGCGACAAGCGGCGATGTTTACCCGGTGTAGCGCGGAGTGGGGCGAATGCCGAAATGAATTGAACTCGGTGCTCGGTACTACTATCGGGGCAGGTGTCTCTGTCAACGAAGCAACAAGCATAAGTATGGTATCACAATAGAATATGAGATTCCCATGTTTATGATCCTGCACCCAGTGGTCTCCCGATCTCGCGTGAGGGTGGATTTGAGCGGTGACGGAGGGTACGGTGATGCTGGTTAAGGCATCACCCGATAAGATAGATAACTGTGGTGGTTTCAAGCAAGGAGTCATACAATGGAATCTGTACCTAGATGTATCTAATCTGATCTCCGATCGCCTTCGCTGTAAGCTTGCAAACTCAAGTCATACATATTGACAACATCTGTGATAATGAGTTCCTCCAGGACTCCACCGAGTCACCGCCATTTTGATGAGTTTGAAATTATCAATTGGAAATTGGAAAATGACGCGGATAAGTGGTCGGTTGAGCCAAGAAAAGGGAGTCTCACAGTGCTGGCGTAGCACGATCGGCGGTGCGAGGAATAGACACGGGTCTTCAGGTGTCATGGTGTTCTATTTGGCACCGGTGCACCCCCACGTGCCCGGTGTACGTAGCACCAGTATCAATAATTGCCACATTGCGCAAACACAGGCGAGCGCGTAACTCGGATGCAACACAATGGGCTTCGGTGAAGATGTTGATTGTGCATGTTTGCTGTATAGATTTGTTTGTTGATGCAATTTGACGGCACAAATACCTGGACGCACGTCGCGATTACAATTGTGATCGCACCTCTGTCACTTCGATTCAACTAGATGCTTCAGACCGAGCGCTGATATCAGATTTCCTTGCGGTCTCACTGAGCGGCGACGACTCTTTTCGAATTTAACAAAGAGTACAAGGCCACGCACCTCGAGATACTCTGAGATATTGGAAGTTGGCCGTGTCAGGTTAATTTTTTGCGGTGTGTAAGGTTCGACTCGGCGCATCAAAGGGGCAAGAAGTTGAGACTCGGTGTGTAAGGTTTGACTCGGTGCACAAAGGTGCAAGAAGTTGAGCCTTGGTCTGAATAGTATAACCAAGGTGTTGATAAGCCGTACTTCAGGAGGATGGGGGCGCCAGCTGTGTCAATCCCTTGTATAAGTATGCCTTGTCATTTGAGGTCTCAAGTGGTAAATCACCGCAAGTACATCTCATCCTCGCTCATTCTTGATGTATCCCCCAGACTACTTGCCACAATCCACTGACCGCAACGAGCTCCGCTCATGGATGCAGTCTGATTGGATCATAAATCCCGAACAGGCCGATTCCCTACCGGCATATATGCGCGGGTTCGTTGAAGGCGCGAATTTTTTGCAATCTACGGTGAGCAGCTTGTCGTGTATGGATATAACGCACGCTGAATATCTGCTATTGAAGCATCTTCCCGAGATTGTTGAATGGATCGGAAATGTCGAAGAGGACAGCCGAGATATGGATATCCAAATGGCATATATGTGCGGGTTCGTTGAAGGCGCGAGTTCGTTGCCGTTTCAACCTACGGTGAGCAGCTTGTCGTGTATGGATATAACGCACGCTTAATATCTGCGGTTATCAGATGCAAGCTGCGAGCTCCGTGGTGGCAGAGTCCTCGAGCGGCGCGCCGGCACATCCTGAAGGAGCAGCGACAATAAGCAGCCCAGTCCGGATCTTTTGCAACGGTAAATGTGGAGTGCCGTGTCAAAAGAATTTTAAAAGACCCTGGTGCTTGGACAGACATGTGCGGGAGGAGGGGGCACGGAGGACGGGAAATCGACCATATGGATGCGGATGCGGCTTGAGGTTTATGAGGTCCGATGAATTAAAAAAGCATGAGCAAAAGACACATCATTCATATTTGTAACTCCAGATCCGGACTCTGTTGCCATATTCGCTTATTAGTTGATCATTCCGTATAGTTTCTTACCATACGCTCTGGAATAGTACTTGGTTCTATTTGACATTGGTTTGATTCAGTGAGCCGCTTCAACGAATCAGTTCACGCCGTACAGTACTGACAGTGACGTGGGCGGCTACAGACTACATTTAAACACGAGGAACCCATGCGAAGGTAGCTTTTCACAGCAACCACATCCTTTCTTTCCCCCCACTTCGCCATGGCAAACCATCCGCCCAGATATGCGCCAGATTGCGATTCGCCGTCAGCTTCAACGCTCGCTACGAGGTCTACAGGTACGCGCTCTCGTCTAAGCAACGAGGCATAACTGCTGACTGCGATGCAGCTCCGATATTACCGATCAAGCGCCCTCGATCAACCGACAGCGAAGATGGACGAAGACAGCGCCTGAGACACGAATCCCAAGTGAGTGCCGGCACTTGATGTGGGCGTTGGCGATGGCGCTAATCGTACCTCGCAGGCGATCAATACCCTGGGTACTTCAGGGAATGCCAGTGTCGTGAACATTGGAGGGGATTGCATCATGTACAACACCGATGGTGTGGGCGCGGAGATGCATGCTGTACTAGAGTCAATCGAGCACCGGTTGAAGGTCGTGCACGATAAAGAGCTGGGTACCACGGGCTTCCACGTATTTCACACCCTCCCTTCTGATGATGGTGATGCGCCAGATAAAGATGTCGACGGCTGGCTAGCAGCACCAGATGTATCCCAAAATTTGAATGCCGCTATTCGAAAACGACAAGCGGGCACGGGTGACTGGTTTCTTGATGGCGCAGAGTTTGCGGAATGGAAAGAAAACTCCAAAATCTTGCTATGTATATTTGGCGCTCGTGAGTTTCCATCTCTTTTTATTATAACATTCGCTAATGATACTGCTATCAGCTGGTTGCGGAAAGACCGTTCTTTGGTACGATCTATTATTGTGGTGCTAACAAACTGAAACTGTAGCTGAACTCGATTTCTAGCTCGACCATCATCGAAGCTGTGAAAGACTTGTGTAAGACTCGGCTGTCGGGCTGGGCGTATTTTTTCTTCGACAGCCGAAACGCGAACAAGGGTCTGCAGCTGTATGAAAACTTTCTGCGATCCATCCTGTCACAGCTCTCTTCTCGCTGTGGTGGAACACCTAGGGCTGTTAACACGATGTATCAGGTGCACGGCAGCGGCAAGGAGCAACCATCCGTCAAGGCACTGGAAGAGACCCTGCAACAAGTGATTGAGGCCTTTGACGATGTTTACATCATGGTGGATTCTCTGGATGAGAGTGGAAATAGAATTGAGATACTGAAATGGATCGAGACCCTGGCCAGATGGAACTCAGCAAAGTGGCATCTTCTGACCACGAGTCGGTTGGAGCCCGATATTACAACTTACTTGGAGTGTATTCCCAACATTCATATTGTACGCTTACAAGGTAAGACATTGGATAAAGACATCAAGATATTTCTGAACGAGCGACTCTCGCTCACCCGTCGCTGGAGCGAGCCGATTCAAGCCCTAATCACGGCCACGTTGCTTGGGGGAGCTGATGGGATGTGAGGAAGATCACACTTATTTTACAACCACGACTGACCTCGCTCGTAGGTTTAGGTGGGTCGCAATGCAGATGGACGGCTTGGACCATTGCTTGACAGCAAGGGAGGTCAAAGCGAAGCTCAAAGGCTTACCCAAGGATCTCCAAGAAACCTACGAGAAAATACTCGCTAGCAGTGCTCGCCGGGATGATCTTCTGCAGATGCTTCACTGGCTGGCCTTCTCCGCGCGCGCCTTGCAAGTCGAGGAGCTTGCTGAAATCCTGTCAGTGGATTTTGATGCGGAAGGTGGCCCTTGCTATGATCCAGACTTGAAATATTCGGATCCCAGCATCGCCCTTACTGTCTGCTCTGGCCTTGTCACCGTGACAAATGGTAAATATTACAAATCCAATGACATCAAAGGTCGCTGAAAACCGCCTCATTTAGGTTTTGTCAAGTTGGCCCATTTCTCCGTCAAAGAATATCTAATTTCAGACCACATCAAGACCGGGACAGCTGCACACTTTGCCATAAATCAGTGTCTATCTCATTCGGTCATCGCTCAAACCTGCGCCGCATATCTTCTCATCTTCAACCAATCAGATTCTCTTGAACTTCCTGGCGGCACGTCGAGTCACTTCCCGCTCCACCTTTATGCGGCAAAGAATTTACCTGAACATCTCCGCTTGTTGGAGAAGAAGGAATTCCCGGCTCTTCATGAGCTGCTGCTCAAGCTCTTCATTCCCACACCACGTTACGAGTCTGCGCTGGACAACTGGGTGTTGACTGGCAACTTCGACGGACATGGCAAAATGCTACCACCTATGTACTTTGCTTCTTTTCTCGGTCTGCGAGATGTGGTTAAGTGCCTTATTGAGAAGGACCACGATGTCAATTGCGAGGGAGGCTGGTATGGTAGCCCCTTAATGGCGGCGACAGCGAATGCTCACACCGACACGGCCAAGCTGCTCCTCGAGAGTGGCGCCAATGTCGATGAACATGAAAAGTACGGCGTTACTGCATTGCTGGTGGCAGCAGAAATGGGTCACAGTGACATCGCCAAGATTCTCCTCGAGCACTACGCCGATATTGAGTTCCAGGACCCAGAATTGGAGGGCGGGTGGGCTTCTACTGCATTAGAGTTAGCAGTAAAGAACGGTGACACCGACATGGTCCAGCTGCTCCTCGAACGCGGCGCCGATCCCAACTTGGATGTAAAGGATTATGGGACCATATTGCAGGCGGCAGCATCAGAAGGGTACACCGAAGTTGTCAAGAGTCTTCTCGAGCACAACGCAAATGTCAATATCCAGGGAGGGGAGTATGGGAACGCATTGCAAGCGGCAGCATCAGAAGGGCACACCGAGACCGTCAAACTTCTCCTCGAGCGCGGCTCAGAGGTCAATATCCAAGGAGGGCAGAATAGGAACGCATTGCAGGCGGCAGCATCAGAAGGGCACACCGAGACTGTCAAGCTTCTCCTCGAGCACGGCGCACATGTCAATATCCAGGGAGGGCAGTATGGGACCACATTGCAAGCGGCAGCATATGGAGGTCATACCGGCATTGTTAAGATGCTTCTCGAGTACGGCTCCCAGGCCAATATTCAGGGAGGGGAGTATGGGACCGCATTGCAGGCGGCAGCGGCCGTAGGGCCCACCAAGTCTGTCAAGCTTCTCCTAGAGCACGGCACCAATGCCAATATTCAGGGAGGTAAATATAGGACCGCATTGCAGGCGGCGGCAGCAGCGGCCTGCGAGTACACCGAGGTTGACAAGATGCTTCTCGAGCACGGCGCAGATGACAATACCCAGGGAGAGCAGTATGGGACCGCATTGCAGGTGGCAGCATCAAAAGGGCACACCAAGACTGACAAGCTTCTTCTTGAGGGGGGAGCCGACATCAATGTTCAGAGTGATGTTCCTGCTATGACCGCCTGGCATTGGCCTTGCAGGCAGCAATAGCCAGAGGCCGCACCAGCACTTACTGTTTCAACGGCAGGATGCAATTGATTTTGACCGCCAGCAGCAAGTGCTCGGGTGGTAATAGAAATAAAGGAGGTGTAGGCCAGACGGCACACACTACGCACCGGAGGATGCCTGATTTCCAAGGTTGCTGTGAGACGAAGACGGATGGTGCGAGTTCAAGTTGATGACATTTATAGTATGTATTCCACAATATGAACAGTGAGCACGAGCCCGAATTAGCAGATGGAACCATTATTCACCCCCGTCCTCCTTGCTCGTGGCCGGTATCGCGCCCCGCGGGATCGTCGAGAACACACTCCGCCCCTGCCCCGCCGTTTCGTAATCCCAGCCGATCTCATCCTCTACCAGCAGGTGCTCCGCCTTCGCCTCCTGAGTATCACCCTACGCTCGAAGCGCGACCAACGCCTCCATCGCCTCGCGTATCTTCCCGCTCTCAATGCACCCGGCGCTCCTGCTCCATTTCCACCCCTCCGGGAAGGTTTCGTGTTGTATCCTTGCGCGCAGCCAGGGAGGGGGGTGCCCGCATCTGTTTTAGGCGTCGAGGTTGTGTTCTGGGAAACATCAGTGAAAGGAGTGGCGTCCGAGAAGGAGGAAGCAGGGCCGGCAAAGATGCGCAGGGCGATGGTCATCCTCCTATGTGCGATCTCTGCGTATATCCCGGCTAGTGCGGAGGATTCTTTCTCCCTCCACCCACATGCCTTTCGCTACGTCTGTCGTATCTAGGAAACCCCCTCCCCGTGCTTCATCACCTCCACTAAATCCTCGTTGATCCTTCAACGGAGTAGCCGTATCCACAAGGCTCACGCCGCGCTCGATCCTATCATGCCTCGCGATATCTGACAGCGACAGCAGGGTCAGCTGGAGGAGAAGGAAGGAGCCGAGGGAGAGTAAACATATGAGGGCGAAGTGGGTGTAGCCCGTTTGGAGGGCGCGCGCGCAGGCGGGGAGGTATATGTGTTTGCCGTTGCGGGACTGGGGGGGAGGGAAGGTTAGGTCTGCGTCAAGATATGCGATATGAGGAAGGGAAGAAAGGACACATTGAGAACGAAGGCGAGCAGAAAGTCAGAGAGAATCAGGCAATAAACGTGGAAGGAGGATCGAATGCGGGGGAAACGTCAGATGAAAACAGGGCGAAATCGGAGTACAAAGAGAATGGGATGGGCTGCGGTGGAAGGGGCACGGGGAATGATAAATCTCGCAAGCCCGCAAGTATAAGGAAACGGGATGAATAAACAAGAAGAGATCAAGCAGCATAAAGGGAAAGGAATATGGGAAGGCCGCGGTGAGCGATTAAGGTCGCAAGACCACGAACGGCACATGCTTGCTCAGGAAAACGGTATAAAACAGGAAAGGAAGACAAGAAAAGAGAAGGCGGGAAAAGGGGGAATAGACTCACAGATACGCGTGGTTCGTGAGCTTGTTCAGCGCTGGGCACAGCACGCGCACGTCACCCGACTGTGATGGACAGCGCTCGAGGTACCGTTAACGGGGATCCCGGATCGTGGAGGTGGTTGTGCGCAATCCGGGTAGTCGCAGACGTCATCCTCAGATCGCTGTATCGAGCAATGTTAATAATTACAACGGCGATGTGACATAGTATGTATAATGCACCTGAGTGTCGATACCCGTTTACGAGCAGTTGCGTCGCATCACGCTACTTAGCAGGAGACATTAGCATGGCAAGCAACAGCAAACAACTCGACTGTCGGCTTTCGGCTTGACACGGCTGACACGTGGCTTGCCGCGCCACGAACATTATCTTCAAGTTTGTTCTGATTCAGGTTTGTTCCGCCATGATCCTCTCGCGTTCCCAGACTTCTCCTAGCTTGCTGTAGTTGGCTTCTCTCGTGTAGCTTCCCAATGCTGCTTATAGCTACGTCTTTCCAGTTCGAATTTTCCCTCAAAGCGCCGCTAAGTATGGCAATTTTCAAAAGTTCCTGGCAAGGCATGTATACCAATGAATCTTGACATAGATTATGTACCTCCTGCATAAGTACTATGTGCCGAACGACTCTCATGTCAGATCTGCTTCGCGAGTTGAGATCTCTGCAGCTGGTCACTCACGTAGCTTGCCCAGCTCACTTGGAACGATGACCCATATATATTGCTTACGAGGTGCAAAGGTGGATCACTATCGCTGAATGTTCTTGGTGAGTCTCGCTGGTATTGATTCTATATTTCCTATGGCTCATGCGCCCAAATCAGTCCCATTTCAGGCCGCTTTTGCGTGTGCTAGCCATGCAGATCTATGACTCCTCCAAAGATGCTTGTCTTGGACCGTGTGGACGTCTCAGGCGTCGACAAGGCTAGTATCTGTGCGCAGGGACCCATGCAGGCGTTGAACAAGGTCACTTGCTCTTGTTTATTTATAGTGAGCCTGTTAGACCACAAACCCGTTAGTAGTACATAATACTCATTCAATGAAGGGTCCATTCAGTGATTATGTGAGTGTCCATAAGTTATTATTATTGCACTCGCCGGTACGGGTCTAGGTGTTGTAGTTTCCGCTGAAGCAGGTTTTACATATGTGCTACTGTGGTCTACTTCCATTAAAATGTTGTAAGTTATAGGAAACTAATCGTCGACCTACGTTAGCATACGATCGCTTGTTTTAGATGGCTACCAATCTACGAGGCCTGTCGAGACCCTTGAACGATCGTCGCGTCCTCTTCGTAGTGCTCGTTTGGCCGTGAACCAAATACGTTCCTCTTCTCATGGAGTCTACCTTCCTTTGCGGACTGAGCCGTGAAACCCAGATACCTTGAGCACTCAGACAGTAACTATAGATAGCCAGCGGTATGAGTAACGTACGGGAGGTCGCCCGACGCCTTTTTGCTAGTATACCATTCGATCAAAGCGGAAAGAGTTGATTCCTAACTTTCCTGGAACTATAAAACTTAATGTTCGAGTTGACAGTAGCTCCTTTAAAACGTAGCGACAAGTCTCTTGGGCCTTATACGTTCGCGGATAAAGAAGAAGCTGTTGTCCTTGCGTGTTTGTCTGGTTCGAAACATGGTATTTGAGTAAGCGAGGTAATATGTCGTCGACACACTAGTCAGGCTGCCGTATGGACGTGGCGAACAGTTCTAAATGCCTGTGCCCGCGGTCGTCCATAGGCAGCGAACGGACGTCTCGTGTGAGGTCTTCTAGTAGCTGCCTAAGCTCGCACAAATGTAGTAGTAGCTACGACAGCTGCTTACGTGACTATCCCTCTTTCACGACCGTACCTATCTCGTCGAATGGATAGCGTTTTGTCCGTAGGAAGCACAAGACAAGAGTTCAGCTGACCTTGCCCTGTAGCTTCTGGTCGACCTCAGTTAATATAGAGAATAAGCGCAGTGAGAATTGTTGTTCGAGCGCCTCTTACTGTAGTTCTGCATGTAACTACGCTTCGACAGGTTCTACTAGTCCACCCTATTTCATTGTGATCGCGAACAGTTCCTACGCAACTAATGTGCGAGCCTGCCTTACATACAAAGTTAAATACTCATTTCCAGCCAAAGGAAACACGAATGATAAATGGTCCAAAGCTACCTGTCGAAACGTCTATCTCCTCGAGGACTTCACGCGGTGAGCTTCCCGGCACCTGTTGGTCGACTCTCTGAATGGCGTCCTAAACCTCCCGTACATGCTTTCTAGAGAAAACTTCTCGGGAGGCTCGGCGGCAGTCCTGGAGTTCGCTAAAGACTACACCGACCGTAAGAGGCGATCGGGCGAATTAGGTCTCCTCGAACGGCTACAACACTGCCACCTCAAGAGCAGTTTACCAGGTGGCAGCATACTAGGCCTAGAAGCTATGAAACCTGGGCGCCTATACAAATAATGTACAAGCTCGAAGCACAGACTCTGACTTCCATGCTATTTTGTTAGTTTATAACTACGTCTTGAACGATTTACTATCAAGTCACCTCTAGTTTATACTTCTGGGAGCTTCTTATTAGTTCGAGCGAGTGTACAGGCAGTTCCTGATGGAGCAGAGGCTAGCATAGTTTCGGCCCCGCCGCAGCATAAAGTCGTAGTTGAATAACGAACGAGTGAGCGACTAATGGGCCTGGACAGACCGGATAGAAAAAGTAGAGGCTTCGAAAGGGAAGTAGTTCTTGAGGCACGACCTTAGAAAGGGAAACCGGGTAATACGGCGCCGGATAACCTGGTTAGTGTACTTTAATCCTCCGCCACTTCTACTCGTGCGCAGTGTTCGGAACCGAACATATAAGTGCGAGCTCCCACGGAATCGGTTGACCCAAGCGAACCGGTTAGGACTACTTGGACTTACCCTACTGGACCTGTGACCAATACTTCTCGGTATACGTCTCTAACGACGCGGTAACATAATACGAACAGAGGTCCCAGATCTTGCATATTGCGTAACGGAAGACTAGCCACCTCGTCTACACTTAAGCGTTCCTCCCCCCATGCTTTTGCGCGACGTCCGGCGTAGAGCGTTCCCGGTGCTTCAATAGCAGCTGAACGACGACCTTGTGCCACGTCTGCACTTTCGCGTTCCTCCCTCCATGCCTTTGCGCGACGTCCGGCGTAGATACTCTCCGTTGTTTCAATAGCAGGCCAACGACGAGTTCGTGCCACGTCTACACTTACGTGTTCCTCCCCCCATGCATTCGCGCGACGTCCGGCGTAGATAGCTTCCGCTGCTTCAATAGCGGCCGAACGACGACCTTGTGCCACGTCTACACTTACGCGTGCCTCCCGTCATGCCTTTATGCGACGTCCAGCGTAGACAGTCTCCGCTGCTTCAATAGCAGGCCAACGACGAGTTCGTGCCACGTCTACGCTTACGCGTTCCTCCCGACATGCCTTTGCGCGACGTCCGACGTAGACGACTACCGGCGCTTCAATAGCAGCCGAACGACGACCTCGTGCCGCGTTTACGCTTACGCGTTCCTCCCGTCATGCCTTTGCGCGACGTCCGGCGTAGACAACTACCGGTGCTTCAACAGCAGGCCAACGACGAGTTCGTGCCACGTCTACCCTTACGCGTTCCTCCCATGATACCTTTGCGCGACGTCCGACGTAGTATGGTCCCGGTGCTGCAATAGCAGGCCAACGACGATCTTGTGCCACGTCTGCGCTTACGCGTTCCTCCCCTCGTGCTCTTGCGCGACGTCCGGCGTAGACGACTCCCGGTGCTTCAATAGGAGGCCAACGACGAGTTCGTGCCACGTCTACCCTTATGCGTTCCTCCCATGATACCTTTGCGCGACGTCCGACGTAGTAGGGTCCCGGTACTTCAATAGCAGGCCAACGACGACCTTGTACCACGTCCGCACTTACGCGTTCCTCCCCTCATGCCTTTGCGTGACTTTCGTCGTTTTGAGAAGCCCGTACTGCTCTAGCGTGTCGATGAAGAGCTCTTGCCTCGATAACTATTCGGGAGACTCCTACTTCCTTCGCTATCGTCACTCATGCTCCCTACCCTGTGACTCCACCTTCTACTACTTTAGTTGCCGTCGTCGCATCCTCGGCTCCTTGTACTAGTATCGTGCCTACTACCAAGTCTTCTGCTCAAACTCAGCCGGAGCCTTCCTCGGTCTACTTTCCGGCGGAGAGTTCGCGGCTTTTGATTACACTATATGATAATGGGTCGCGTCTGTAATCTGTCTTTCCAACTATCCCGCTTGGGATAAACGCTCCACGCATCGAACACCTACAAAGCCGCACCCGAAAATACGGGGGCTCGTGTGTGTAAAATTCCGGCTTTCAGTTAGGAACCCCCACCCTTAGTAATAAAACTCTCGTTGTTGACACGTAGCCTTACAATAATTGCAGTTTTATTCAATTTAAGAATGGGTTTAACGTCAAGATTAAAGCTGTACATCGCTTCTTCCATATGTGGCTGCACAAGCAGAGGTCAACCGGATACGTCCCGAGCACCATATATGCAAAACTGCACATAAAAACAAGTAGTTTTATGTTTAGGTAAACCTCGACGATGTTTCGATTCTTTGTTCTAACAATCACCTCTAGAAGGCGACGGGCGTTATTTCGTTTGCTCGTAGCACGGTACGGTCCACCCACTAAGCTTACCGCATTACTGGGACTAGTCAGAACAGAACCTAGCACTGCATCTCTGTCTCTATCCCTTTAAATAACATTAGCTATGTACGTGAGACGCACCACTGACGTCTTATCTCTAATTA
>KV417824.1:5648-51464 GCA_001630335.1 Athelia psychrophila
TATGTTCTGAACGATAACTGAAGGTTGGGTGCGAAGGGGAGAATGAATGGATGCTTGACAGGACGCGAGCTGCGACATATCGGTATATATATTGTCACCGATGATGATTACGTAAACCATTGGCTTATTAATAGCTAATCACATTGTTTGTCTGTGTTTCGCTCGACACCAACGATGCCCTTCGCGCCACGGGCTTATATGCAGTGGCATACCGCACTCTCCTTTTTTAAAATTTTACTATGCACTCTGTACGCGGTTTGACTGCAAGTCGCCGCGTAATCATCAATATCGATGGACTGCAGTATGGTTGTGATCGTTGATGTATGGTTACTTGTATACGACTAACTATCCACCCACTCATATGATCGCGGTGAACTAAATCATCATGATTATAGTTGAATCAATGCCTTAAGTCACGAAAGAGCCCCTGCAACTACGCTGAAATTACCTTCGCACAGTTGGCGCTTGAATGCAACGGAAATTTGAACAACAAGTTTGACACATACGAAGGTTGTGATTCGGAAGGTCTTTATATAATGTTTATGGGTTGACACGTGCATGCGTACTTGATTGTGATTGGTGATGTAAGGGTATTGTCCGTATTTACCCAAACAGTCCAGGCCAAAAAAAAAGTGGGACTCGTACATGCCGCTTGCCGGCCTCACCCCCAAGTCTGTAAGTAGAAAGAGACGCGGAAGCCGATTCCACTGATATCAATGTTCATGGGAGGTCCTCCTACATACGCACAAGCAGTCGCAGAGTTTGACATTGTGCGAGAGAATGAAAGAACAAGAACAAGCCGTGGGACTTGTGGTACGGCGAGGCCAACACGAGGAATGACTGGAAATTTCAGATCATTAGCCCCCAACTCAAATGTCCGAATAGCATGACAGCCGCTTGCAGTGAAATACGCCACGCGATGGTGGTGCCGCATCAAAGTGGTCTAACGTATTACATAGGCTGTAATTCATTTCACAATCAGGCGCGGCAGTGGCGTGCAGGGACATTCGGATAGGACCCCGGCTTCACCTATATCATGTTCGATCGGCTTTGCGTACGGATATCACCAAGATATCACCTGAAAAACCTGGCCTAAAAGGGAAACTCCTCAGCCACATTGGCCATTTGAGGGCATTGCCGATGGCCCTCGATCTATCTGTCTTAGAGTTATATGTTCTGCTGGTGAAATAACGATAATTCCGCTTGAAAAGAAGAAAAATCTGGTCATAGCCAGTCGCGAGATCATGTGCACGCGGAAATACCCCCAAACAGCCCGGGGTCCGATTCGGATTCACTGACATACACTTTTGAACAAAGTGTGAAGGTTGTGTGCACAGTGAAGGTGATTTTTTATTGCCGTTTGCAGAAAAGTTGGCCGCGGCGGTTTCGCGCCTCAATTGCCGGTTTTTTGACGTAAATTTTGCAGAACTCAGAACTTAAAAACGCGGGCTCGGATTGACATGAGTAGATAGTGAAAACAACACTATTCATCGAGGGCTAGATAGCCCCGTGGTCATTTAGACGCTAGAACGAGGACGTGAAATATGACCGGACGGTGGTCAATTTGGGCCAATTTTCAGCGATATCTCTTCAAGCAATCTTCAAGTTGAAGTAGTATAGATTACCTCGGATTCATATCAAGCAAAGATGAAATATCACGGGGAAGTACGGGGCTCGGCAGCCCCACGAGGCTTTTGAGTTGAGTATAATTGTTTTGCCCGATCGATAGGATGTACTTGCCAGCCAAATTTCTCGGACGATCTTGGACAATCCTGGCATGCCTCGCTTTGAACACGTTCAATGCCACGCCGATCAACCAATCGCTATCACCGCTTGACGGTCACTGCCGACTTATTCGGCTGCAGATATGCTCAACGTAGGCTGGCTGATAATTGTCCAGGCCATTTCCTATTTCGAAAGATCCATTCCTCGCTTCAAACACGTTCAATGTCACACCGCGGCGGCACGCCGATTTAGTACCAATCGCTATCGTCGCTTGGTCACTGCCGTCTTCGAATCCAATTACTCAAGTACTTGTCGATCCACAGTGGCTTTTGCTTTCCTCACATTCACACCAACCCAGTCGCTGTTTTCTATAAAATCCTGTCACCCTTCGCAATCTACCCACCTTTGACCTCAAGGAATGTCGATCTCTACCTCGCAGTCAGGCGACAGTCTTGCAGTGCCAATACCAGCTCCGCGTCTAGAAGTTACGCGTCTAGACGTTACGCGTCCAGAAGATACGCGTCCAGAAGATACGCGTCCAGAAACGGATTCAAAATCTTGGGCTTTGCTTCGCGTGAGCAATAGCCTGCAGCTTTTTGTTCCCAACGGGGTTGCTGGGCTCGCCCGCACGGGATTGGAGAGTTTTGGAGGAGGGTTGGAGACATTGATCACGTCTGTGGCCGAATACAGGCGTCTCGGCCCGGATTGCGCAGCTGAGGACGTCATATCATTTCTCGGCACTGGCGAGACTTGTGTGAAGAAGCTGGACGAGCTCTATCACTGGCGAATAGGCTTGAAAGCGCCAAATTCAACTCCCAATCCACAAGGTTCCGTGGAACAGTTGCAAAAGCTATGCAAGAGTTTGGTTAAGTACACTCACGGGTGTGTAGCTTTCGCAACTTCATCTCTATCGTATGTTAACATGTACTCTCGCAAGGCAGTCTCCCGCGACGCAACTCGTGGCGTTCCGGAGAATTGTGGACCTCACGACTCGCTTCATTGGCCTTAGATGCGTGTTCGTTGAAGCTCTTGTCTCAACAATGCGGGTAACGCCTTTGGATCGATCCACCCTATCCCGGTTGTGGAGGGCGTCTGCGAGTCATGGTTATGACGATTCAGACTGGGATTTCATTCTTGGATATTCGGCGTATTGCGTAACGGCTTCTGACAGCGTTACCTCGGCCGTAGAAGAATGTCCGCCTTCGCATTTGGGGCTCTCTCATCTTGTTCAGTGTGTGGCTGAGAACTTGATTCAATCGATATCTTCGTATGTAGGCCCGGCCTCGCTTTCTTCTATGACCAATCTACTAATGGGATGTCATACGTAGCACTGATACCAATGAGTTGTTGAAGCTGGCTGCCGTCAGATACCTGGCCGGAATTCTTGAGCTGCCCACCTTTTGGAACCAAAGAATCAACAACCGCCCAATAATAAAGCAAAGTTCCGTGTGCGCTAGGCATCCACCAGAAATCATCTGCCAAGATCGGCACTCGTTGGTGGATGGAATATGTAAAATTGGTGTCCAACTCCTCCAAGATCTCGATATGAACGGAAAAGATCGCATCACCGAGATGGATTTGATTCCATTTGATACAGAAGGGATCCGGCTGTTACTGGATGCATACTGGCAGCGGCTACCTGAGGCACTGCAAGCCCTCGAGAACGGTGAGCCTCGAACTGATAAGTCTCTGCGGCTTGTTGCCGAGCTTGGCAACCTTCTACAAGGGTAAGTATAAACCCGTACATTCCTTTTCATTAGCAGCTGATTAGTGCTGTGGCTTGGACTGATCAGCGAAAGGTCCAAGCATCTTTTCCCCGCTGTGGCTGAAAGTGCTCTCGATGTTTTAACATTGTTGCGAGCCGCCGGCGGCACGGTTTCACAGACAGACCCGGGATTAGTGGGCGGTGGGGGCAACTCAGCGTCAGGTAGCATTCACGACCAAGGTGATTTAAAATCGGTGGCACACGTTCATGGTGGTCTCATAACATGTTTTAGAGTCGACGAGGGAAGATGACCCATCGGAATCACAAGCAGTCCTGGGATCGGTGAGTAGTAGGCATGGCTCAGTGGTAGTTGGCATCGATGACAGAGGTGATTTCCGATTGGTGGCTCGTGTTCATCGTTGTCTCATTCTTTTCTTCTAGAGTCGGCGGAGGAAGGTAACGCAGTGGACGACGCACCCAGCATCAGAAGCATCCGACGTTTGCAGGGCGAAACCGACGCGGAGACAGCCCCGGGCATACAGGAAGAAATAACGATACCTAGTAATCCAATGAACGACGTACCCGAGGTCCAAAACGTTCAACTTCTCCAGAGTAAAACCGATGCGCAGTCCGTTTTCAAAAGTATGGCTGGTTGGTTCAAGACAAAACTTGGCGAATCACCCGGGAACCCCGGGTATGTAGCTGAACTTGAGCGCGAGAAATCATCTGCCGAGGAGGAAGATCGGTCGATTAAGGTGCAGCCAGCTCTCCTGGAGGAGCAATCTATGCATTCAAATCGCGCGCTGCATTCGCGTCGCTCTTGGGACGGGAGTTTTATCTCGGATCCCGTCTCTTCACCGCTCATCACAGACCCACCTTCTCCGACATCTCCTTCGACACCATCCTCCTCCCGGCATCGGGCCTCAGAGGCTATTTCCGCAGTATTCAAGCCCTCGCCTGAAAGAAATGAAAGTTTCCCTCAAATGGGTTCCGCTCAGAACGAATCAGAGATGTGGGGAAAATATGGGACCATAACCTTCCCCACTGACGGCTACCTGCACATCAGAAATCAGCAGACGTCATCCCCCACCACGACGAGCTCACCGACCTCATTCGCTGATACGAGTACAGATAAGAATCGCTACGATTCGCGCGTGTCGATCTCGGAAGATCTGGGCCTCGGTCCATCAACTTCAGATGAGACCATGTCCCTAGAGGTCCGTTTGTTATCAAACGCTAATCCCTTAGCCTTCGAGGTGGCCAATTTGATCGACGTACGCAATATTCCCTGCCACTCGACATGAAAGCTAACACTAGTGACAGGACATTTCCGTTCCGTCGGAGCTAGCTACCAGTAACGCAATGAACGACGGACCCAGTGTCAGAAGCTTCCAACGTTCGCAGGGCGGACTTCCAGAAGTACTCTCTTGGACGAGCCAGGATCCCCGCGAGAGCCAACTCTACAATACATGGGGTATTCAATACCGATTCCAAGTAAGCGTCCTGTCACGATTGAAAAATTATTTGCGCTCTATGCTTATGCTATTATTATAGACGGTCGTTGACCAGAATCAACTGTTAAGCACCACAACCCTCTTTCGCGCTCTTCGCAAGGGCAAAGAGGAGCGAGTTGCAAAACTCGAGTGGGCCCCGAGCGGGGGTCTCGGTCGTGCGCAAATCGGCAAGGTCAGACACATTTCAGCTCAGCCGTATGAGCGTATCTAAATACATTGCAGAACATCGTCCCTATGTCAGACCTGCTTCAAAAAGATCCCCATGCCCGTGTCAGTCTCGAGACAAAATTCTTGAGAGATTGAACTCACCATATGGCCACAGGGTAGTCGATGGTTCACCGGTCCTGACAAGCTCATCTACCGCTGGATCCCCAGCACAACTTCGCGGGATATCCTCGTAAGCTCCACTTCGTTCGACACAACGCGTCTGGCACGACCTCTAACCGGCACATAGTTGCAAGACCCAAATAGCCACGTTATTGCGCTCTTTCACCCCACCCGACCAACATATATGATAAATGTCGGTGAAGTGCATGGCGAGCTTCATTTTTTCCGCAACGTTGGAGCCTGCACGGTGGTAAGAAGGTTTTCTAACGTTCCGCGAGATCTACCCGCTAATTCTTCGTCCCGGCCTCCGTTAGATGCACCCACCTATCATGGACTATGTAACAGTAACGGCCATGCTTTTCAGGTTCTGCTCGGCATTCGGATTGTAGGGAGGAGCGCAAAAAGCCGCAAGGTCCAGAGTAGAGAGACTTTACTGTACTGTATCATTACGATCTGAAGTTCGTCACCTGTCCCAAGGCCTTCCGAACTGAGCCTATTTCGTGTGACAGTCACGCGAAAATCTAGGCAGTGAACCTCTTTTGTGACGAAAATATCGCCCGAGCTTTACCCGAGCACCAAAAAGCCGGACGGACTGCCATTTTTGGCCTTGTTTTGAACTTAAGGTAAGTCCGTCCCACGTCACAAATCTATCTGAACATGCGAACTAACCAATGATCTCGGTCACAAGAAATCAGGCCGAACCTCAGATCATAATGATACAGTATAATCACCCTTGCGTGCACGGGACTCATGAAACACTTAGTAACTTATTGCACACCAAATGAAGAAACACATACTAAAATTACAATAAATTGCGGGCCAGTAAGTTACTATACGAGATAAGTGCCGACTGCGTCAGCAGAGACCTTGCTTGCAATGATGTAATTGGAATCCATATATTTTTGTGACGGAGTAAGATTTCATGTATATCAAGGACCAACTTTGAACATAGTGCAGTTGTACAATGTGATAGGTAATTGATCCACACCTTTACTACATAGTGCACGAGTTTCTTGTGCGGCCGCATGGTGCAAAACCATCGAGCCACTCGTACGAGATAGGCCCAGCTGAGAGTCCGAAAACTTCGCACGAGCTCGTGCGAGTTTTTGACTTCAGATCCCGGGCCTGCCATTTTCTTAACTAGCTGGTGAGGCCATCAAGCGGCAAGTACGAGTCCCTCTTTGGGCCTTTTTTTTTGTTTTGATTTTGATGTGGTGTGCTCCGTATCACACCTCCTAGTTACTCATATTGTGATTGTACACTTTGTTGCACCTCAGAAAATTCTAAATGATGCAACATAGCATACCGCCCGGAATTTCTGCGGCCAATCATGTAAGACTGGCATTAATGGTGCCGATCACATTACCCAAGTTTATATTTATCAGTGGCAAATCTTTCAAATATGTGTATGTAGCGACCGTCCAGTTATTGACGTCGCCATGATTCACGGCTGTATATTATCAATTGTCGAGGATCTGACTCAATACTGTCGCGTGAATGCCATGTGCAAACATACCTAACATGGTTAGCTAGCCATTCCATTTCCTATATTTGGCGGTGTCTGAGCAGATGCCCTTCTTCTTCCACCACCACCATCGACACTACAATCACTTGTATAAAATTACGCAATGTTGGCCTCTTGTGCCAACAACGCACCTATCCACCATAAGCCACCTTCTAACCATGTGCTATCTAACAACGAACTCTTATCGATGTTCAAATCCGCCGTCGCTGCCGATACACATTCAGCTGCACGCAATTATCCCCAAAATAATAGTAGCGGCCACTATCTCGCTACCAAGGAACTTGGCCCGAAGATCATAACCATTGTTACCAAGTATGCTAGAGGAAGACACTTGAAGTGTAGACGTTGCAGAATGTGTCTCACTCTATCAGAAGCTCTTCGGAAGCTCAAGGGATGCGCCACCTGCCGCGAGAAAGCAGCCCTCTCTCTAAAGGATAGGAGAGCAGGCAAGACGGCCAATGGAACTCAGAGCAAAACCAAGGTGCATTCGTAGATGCTTTACATAGGCATTAACTAATTACGCTGTACGCTACCAGAAGAAAGGGAAATCGAAAGCCCGTTCACCTTCTATTGGTGGCTACTCGCGCGCATTTAGCGTTGCACTTTCTGTACATGTATCATATTCCACATATACTGCCTGCTTGACTGCCGCTACAGTTTGCCACCAACACAAGCCTCCAACACAGTAACACCAGCACTCCTACGCCACTTCAGGTATAAGCTTCAGTCTTGAGTATTGTGCCAGTTCTCATCGTCCTCATAGTCAGATGATGAGGGCACTGTTCAAGGACACGTTCAGGAACCTGAACAGGGACCCGAACAGGGACCCGGACAGCTGGTCGAGCAAATCACCACCCCAGCTGGTGTGTTCGAAGAATTGTCCGCCAAAAGAAAGGACCTGTTCCATCAAATACAAGCTCAAACTGAAGACAAACCATTGCAGCTCGTTCTAGATATACCCGTTTGCTGGTCATCAACTTATGCGATGTGTGAACGGGCAGACGGACGGAGGGATGTACATCGATTTCAGTGTGATGCCATTTCCTCTTGTTTAACCCTTCTCTCTCAAAGCATGTGGACAAATTTGTGTCGCATATGAGTTTCACAGAGAGAGACACAACCAAAAGTAACAAGTTGATGGCATTGGGGTTAATGAGTGACGAGTGGGACAGACTGCGAGCATTCATTGGCCTTCTCGGTGTAAGTGTCTTCTTAATTATTTAAAATATATATCTGACATGTATTATTGATGCAGCACGCAGATAAGGCCCAACAAGCCTTCTCATCGGATTCTGGCCCCAGTCTGCATTACACTCTTCCAGCCCTTGAAGCACTGCACACTGCACGGTCAAGCCGCTTGTCAGGGGGGTTATCGGGTAGCAAGCCCCAGTACAGCTCATTTACTGGTGCTCTGGAGGCTGCAATTGCGAAGCTTACAGGGTACTACGAGAAGACTGCTGATTCAGACACAGTCATTCTTGCAATGGGTGAGTTATCCATTTATTGGCTATGTGGCAAACTGTCTGATAATTAAAAATGTTGTCTAGTTCTTGATCCTGCACAGAAGATACAGCATTTTACAAGACATTGGGATGCTTCGCTTCAGCAAGAGGTCTGAGAGAATGTCGAAAAGCTTGTGAGTGTCACAAATTGCCCCTATCCACCTATCACATGGCCAACACATTCCACCCGATTCCATATTGTTCCACTTCATTCCACACTATTCCATCGCATTCTATTCCATCACAGGTTTACTTCACCCATTACAACTCCACATTTTCCCATTATCAACAGATCTTTACATACACATATATGACTCCCCGGGCCCCTTAGCATCATACACGCTTACCCATAGGGCCCCGCATCATCAGCACTTTTACTAGTACATTGATATAAGTAGACAGCGACTTGGACCTTGAGACTTTAGCTTATCCTCTTTGTCTCAAGGTACAGTCTCGCTTACATTATTCTGAATAACATCTAACTTTGTCTCAAGTGACTTGTATTCACTCTCAATCACAAGGATCGACACCTCGACTACACCACTAACTATCTACACCACTATAAGGCCCATCTGGGAACGACTACGAATACACGTCGTAACAGTGAGTGGCTGAACAGCTCAATGTTTTATCAGCATTTTGAACTACCTGCAGTTCCGGGAGCGCTATGATGAGCTGCATGCTTCTGGTACTCGGACATCCGCCCCTATGAACCAGATGAAAGGACCAAAGATAAATATTCTTCTACATGAGTTGAGTGACGATGATGAGTCCGATGATGATTCCTTGGGCAACACCCAAGATCTCACGAGGCCTTGGATGCGCGAATACAAGGCATACCTTGAAGCACACGATGAACTACCAAAGGGCATGTCTCTCGTTCAGTGGTGGGGGGGTACGTGATGACGAATAAACTCAAAATTGTGTTTTCTAATCATAAACATTCTAGCTTAATGCCCATCGACTTCCTACATGGGCTTCCTTAGCCCGTGACATTTTAGCTGTCATGGCATCATCTGTATCTTCTGAGCGTGCATTTTCTTCTGCAGAGATCACCATCAGTAAGCGTTGCACTCAGCTCAAAGCTGACATTGTAGAAGCACTGCAGTGCCTGAAGTGTCTCTTCAAGCACAATTTAATATTCCGCGAGGCTGGTCCGAATTCATCCATGGAGGCTGAGCTTGATGATGTTGATGCACGTCAGAGCCAGGTCATGTCAATTCCGGGGTGGGATGAGATGGTTTTGGAGGATGATTTGGAGGATTAATTGTACTGGTACCTCAAATTACTTTCGTCGGGCTGTTTGTATAGATATTGTGGCAATTGGAAAGTGTTTATATTGTTATCTAGGTTACACTTATGTACTCAAATCACTACCCATCAGTATTTGTGACCGGCTGGTGCACAATTAGTGATCAGCATGGACCAGGCGATAGATATAGGGGCTAATTCATTGAGTAGGCTCGCACCTCAAATTATATGTGTCGGGCTGTTTGCACGGAGTTTCTGGCAAGTGGGAAGTGTTCAGATTGTATCCTAGATTGTATTTATGTACTTAAATCACTACCCATTGGTGACTGTGGCCGGCTGGGGCACATTTGCGAGGTAGGCCATCCTGTGGCACAATTCTCGATTGGGGTTGAACGCACTGTCACTGCCAATCACATAACTTTTTTTTTTACCCCTCCCAATACTGCAAGCCCGGGCCTGAGCCCAAGCCTGGCCTGGCCTGGCCCAGGCCTGGCTGATGGGCTGGGCTTAGGATTTCTCGAAGCCCAAGCCCGCCAGGCCCGGCCCAAGCCCGGGCTTCAGGCCCTGGCCCGGCCCGCACATCACTAGTGGGAAGCAAGGGATAGTGATCGCGTTGACAGCTGTCGCCATGGCTCATTTCCACCGATCCCGAGCGGACTTTGAAAGGACTTGAAGGAATTTCACCATAAGAACCTTGTCGCAATATCCCCTCGTCTTATGTAATACATACTGCCCTTTACCCTACCCTACATAGATCATCGCTACCACTACCCTACCCCACATAGACCACGACTACTGCTACTGGAAGCTATGAGAATCTACTGCAGCATTTGAATTACTCATAGCAACCCATAGACTCCAATACGGACCCGTATCTAAGGCTGCAACTACCGGCAATTTTAGTGTTTCCTGATGCAGGTGCTACATCCCCGTCTTTGAGAGATTTTCCACAGGTAAATGTGAGCTTGAGTGATATGATCGGCATTATTAATACCAGATTATGCTGCAAAATGTGCCACTAGGATTACATATGTTATGCTCTATTGTGAAATTGGTAATTCCGGTTAAATTTCTCTAGGTGCAGCATATTGGATAATTTGAGGTAATCCAAAAGGTAATGGATAGGTGTACAGCACAATATTTATATAAAAAACCCAAAGAGGGACTCGTACTTGCCGCTTGACGGCCTCACCCTCTAGTCTCATTCAGGCACGTAGCTGAGGGCGCAGGCAATAGCGGGGGGCTCGCAAACTCCATGCTCAGCGCTCAGCGCTCATCGATGCATCTGTCAGCTCAGTCTTCTTTGTCGCGTCACTGAGCTCGTTGCCGAGCGGATCCACGGGCGGCTTGCGCGCAGCCTGACATTTCTCCACACGCTCCTCGTGAGCGCCGGGATTTGAAATCAATCCTATATGAGTGCTGTTATCAATCTAACTCACGGGAAATTGGAATGCCACGAAATATGTGCGAAGAAAAATGGTTACCAATGTGTACATCATTCATTACTTAATCTGGGCTGACTCGGAATACGGAAAACAGATGCAACCGCTCCAGACCAGTGAAGGAGTGAAATTGCGAAGTGAGTGAGTGTCAGCTGTGCTAACAACATACAATCCTTTCACTGATAAACCGCTGATAATACAAAATTTGAATTTATATGCAGTGGTTATAGACCCACGCATCCGATATGGACGCGGTTATTGATCATAACATCCCTTCCCAATTGTCTAGCATTGCTCTGCACTCCAATGTCGCAATCACAATCACACGCACTTACAACCATTGCAACGCCAGCAGTCGAAGACCCAGTCACACCCGCTGGTGCGCTGATTCCAAACTATGGAGACCGGGTCGTCCAAAATGGCCCTGGAATGCATCTCAACTTGGCATTTTCGGCTGGCGGAGTGTACGTGGAAGCAGGACTTCGTTGTGTCGCCAAGCTTCTTGAATTGGGACCTGTCCCTGTCGTGAAGGCTATCGAGGCTGTCTTTGCTGATGATGCCCAACACATTGCCCACCCTTGGCAGGTGTTCAATGATGGATGAAGACGCTCAGAGCGTCGCGAAAGTGCGCCTATTTGACACGCTCTGAGCGTCTTCATCCTGAATTCCATGCCATCAAAATCCGCATTGGGTCTGCGAATCCTTCGGGAATTCTTCGGTAACCATCATTCCCATCATTCCCATCCTGTTGCTCGGAATTTTTTGCTGTTCTAGGGGTCCGGGATGGCACTCTGAGTGTCTCCATCCATCGTGGAAGACCTGCCATCGTAGCCCGTTGTACATAGCGATAGATGATATTGAAGCAATATGATGATTTGTCAACCAAGTTTTATGTTTGTTGGGGCGCGCCTGGGAAGTAGATAGCACAAAATAATTCAATTCGTGGTCAAAACACGATACAAGATGACGGATACTGAGATGATATACTGTACTAATGCACGGGCAACATTCTACACCTACTCGGGCAACATTCTACACCTACTGTGCCCCCCCACGGTGATTCTGCAAGTTAACGTCCATAACTACGTACGGCGAGGTTTCGCGTGCATTGGATAGCCCAGATGGCGGCTGAAACGGCAGGTTGCGGTGGGTGGGATGATAGTCTTGACCAGGGAGCGCTGACGGCAAGTCATAGGGCACATTTGACGGGGCTGGATGCTGTGCGAGATGCTGCGTGGGAGGAGCAGGATGATATCCCGGGCCAGGGTAAGCTGAACCATCATATCCAGGCCGTGCGTAACCCTGAGGCCCATGAGGATACAGATGGTAGTAAGCTGGCTGGCCCCAGTAACCCTGGGGGGGTGGTGCGTGATGCATCATGGTGTTGTGCGGCCCCGCGTAATCGTACCCATGCTGGTACTGGCCCTGTGTATGGGCGGCGTGGGTCATCATCGGTGCCTCTGCGCCGGCATTGGCTGGAGACGCGGTGGGTCCACGAGTGACGGGAGCGGGGATGACGGGAGCGGCAGCGACGGGGATGGGGGCGATGGGAGCGGCAGGCATCTGGTCCCGCCCGCTGGCGACGGGAGTGGGGGGGCGAGCTTCTCGGCTGGCTTCGCGGGCTCGAGGCGTCGCGTCTCCTGATATGACGGCCGGGCTGGTGATGCGTGCGGTGCCTCTGCCAGGGTTTGGTCGCGAGTGCTTGCTTAACTCCAAGATGAGCGTGCGGCTCAAAGATGGCTTTGAGGGCGATGGACTCGGAGATTCAGCGGGCGACATGTCAGCCCTCGTGCGCGCCAGTAAAGCTGGAGCTGGAGCTGGACTGGTGAGCCCCTGTGACCGCGCTAAATTGAAGGCCGGCCTTGGAATGGGTCTGGGGAGGGGTGGAACGGTCGTGGTGGACTTTGATGACGGTGCAAGTCCGCGCGTCCTGACATTGCGCGGAATTGGGGATTTGACGGCAGGCGAGGTCTTTGCCTTGCGTTTGAGGTCAGTGCCGTTGGGTGGAGCTTCGTAATCGTCGTCTGAGGCGTCGTCCGAGCCAGATGTCACATATGTAGGTGTAGTTTCCACGACCACCTTCTTCTTCTTCTTCTTCGGCGCCGGCTCATCGCTGGAGATATCCAACACGTCCTCCTCCTTGATACTCTTCTGCCTCTGCTTCCCCTTGTCCTTCACTCGGTTCTTCTCGACGACCTTCTTCTTCTCCTCCTTCTCTCGACGTGGCGTTTGCGGCGGCGGGGAGAGCGAGCTGCTATCATGCTCGCTGGGCTGCGAGTTGTTCAGCGCAACACCATTGGAGGAGGACCCGGCGACGTTGGAGGGCGAAGCCGCAGCGATATAGCTACGACCGGCCGATGGTTTGAACATCGTGTTAAGGTAGATGAGGGTGCAGTTTCCATCTGCGCCCACCGTCGTCGAGATCACTGGCTGTTCGTTATTGGCATAGCCTGTAGATAAGTGAGTACCGTGATGACTTATATGCACTGAGATAAACTTACACTCCTTCCAAGTTCGCTCGTTGACCTTCTCGAAGAACGGGGTTTTGGTGCCTGCGCAGGCACGGACAGCATCGTAAAGCAGTTGCTGATGGGTGGGGGACAGTATGGCGAGGCCCCTTACAGACGACGAGGTCTGTGGTGGCGTTGGGACACGCGAGGGCCACGATCCTATGCGATGATATATTTTGGGGTGCTCACCAAAAGCTGCCTTTAGCACTTCACGCAGTTGGTTCACAAGGGTACTGGCAGAGACTGCAGTCGCAGCAGACTCTGAGCCGCTGCGGTGTAGGCTGGTTTCACTGGTGGAGATTTCCGAGGCATTTGTATCATCAAACATGATGACGTCCTCCCCCACTGGTTTGAGACCCCCGTTGGGCCACCGGTTATCGATGATTTGACCCGTTTTCCCTGCACTTAAAGACCAATTTATTAGCCGTCGTACAATAGAATAAGATGTAAACATTACACACCATGATAGGGCAAACAGATGGCCTTTGAACGTGTCAAGGTCGCACCGGCAGATCGTCTCGAAGAACTAAGCGGCAGATGTCAGCAATAGATTAGTGATGAAAGATTATTCTGACTTACCCCATTCAGACGAGGCGAAGTCATTAGGAAAGACAATCCACCATCCTGCAATGCCATACTCCCAGTGCCTGCAAGCACCCAGTCGTATCTGTGCCTGGTTGCTGCAGCTAGCAGCTGAGAGAGCTCGTTAGATCATATCCAGACGAGGTAGCTTGAGATGATACATACCCGTTTTGATGTCCTCTCAAAGAATGATGAGAACCCCTTCTCCCGCGCAGCAAGCTTCTCTCCCTTCTCCATCCTATCCAGCTGCTTGAGCTCCCGGTAGGTGTCGAGGATATCTCTATACATGTCATCCGCCTGGTAGTGGTCCTTGAACGACTCATAGCAGTCCCTTTCGACCTTCATGGATTGTTTGAGCATAGTACCTGATGATTAGATGAATGTTAGCGGACGTGATTTTTATTGATAACAAAGGATGAATGATACGTACGTTTGTCTGGTGCATCCTGCGCTTCTTGGTACTGTTCCGTCAGATCTGCACGTTCAAGCTCTTCGTCCTGGAACTCGGTGCATGCAAACGCTGCCCTGAAGTCATTCCACGCATTATTTTCGCCGAGCGCTGACTTGGGATCCGACCGCTTGTAGTACTTCTTGCAAAGGAATGACTCATCTAGCATTGTATCTGCTGCCAGCTTGGAGATGATGTCATTAATTATTTCGAACTGGCTGTCGACCATCGCCTCGTGTGTCTTGTACAGACGATGCTTGCGTGGGGTATCTTCGACATCGTCACTGGTGTTGTCATCGCGGTCGCCCGAGATGTCGTTAAGGGCACTGGTCTTAGTGGGCTCAGTGGCGGGTGGGGGAGCTGCAGGTGTTGGAGGGGTGATTGCGACTGAGGGTGCTGCGGCAGAGGACACTGCCATTGTGTCATCTGCGACAGAGGGCACAGCAAAAGAGGGCTCGGGGACAGAGGGCGCTGCTGGTGCGTCATCTGTGCGACCAGCCGCCAACAGAGATGCTGATGCCAGCGCTGCACCTTTTGACGGCCTAGCTGGTGCGTGCTCTCCTGCTGGCTGCTGAGGTGGTGGGACATATACCCCGCTTGCGGGATGGGGCCCAGATGCTGCAGCCGGCCCGGGTTGCGCAGGTGGCATCCATTGCGCATGCTGCATCACTGGAGATAGAGTCGGCGAGCGGTGCATGCCCTGCTGCTGCTGCTGCTGCTGCTGCTGAGCATGAGGGTGGAATAGGGGGTACACCTGGCTGGGGTCTTGCGGGGCCGGATGAGGCAGCGGCACATATGGGTTATAGTACTGCCCATACAGCGGATACTGGCTTTCCATAGGAGCCATCTGCTGGTAACTGTGCTGCTGGTGGTGCTGCTGGTGCGTTGGCAGCAGCTGTTGCGTGGAGGAGGGACGGTACGGCGGAGGATAAACCTCAGACTGCAGTAACCCGATGGAGGCGCCTTCGTGCACAGGCGGACGAGGCGGCAGAGGTGGAGCCCACTGCGACTGCTGCTGCTGCTGCTGCTGCTGCTGCTGCTGGTGTGGCAGCGGCTGCAAATGCTGCCGATGATACATTGGAGGAGGTGGGGGCGGCACTGGCAGCAGAGCAGGCGACCTGACCCCATCCCGCGGACCGGTTTGCTCTTGAGACTTGTGGTGCAGCAGTGTGGGCTGTTGCTGGTGCTGCTGGTGTGAATGCACCTGTGGTGCAGGCGATGGAGCCGGCGGAGGAGGTGGAGGAGGAGGAGCTGGAGCCGGAGCAGGTGCAGGTGTACGTGAAGCACGGTCGCGGTCCCTCGGCCCATGATCTTGCTGAACCTTGTGCTTTTCGGTGATGAATGGGCTGTCATCGTCGCTGTGGGTGGATATGGATGATATAGGTGCATGCACTGCCTGCGATGTCGACTGCGTGCGCCGAATCTTTGCTGAGTCGTGCATCGAGGGGGTCGCTCTCTCGGTCAGCTGCACTTTGGTGCGCAACTTGGTAGCTGTTTCGTTTTTGGGATCGACCTCGTCTCGCGAGCGACGTTTTAGGGTCTCTGGCAGTGAGGGAGCGTCTGATGGGTGTAGGGGAAGCCCGTGGTGGACGTAAGAGTTCCAGGCCTCCTCAGTGGCAGGAGAGCTGGGGTATGATTCAGTGGATGAGGCCGTGGATGAGGTGATGGGAATGTCTCCCGATTGTGTCATTTAGTTCAGCTGTTGAAAATGTTGGTCAGATACACCTGAGCGATGAAATGGAAACGTACCTGACACAAGATAGTCAAGAAGCAAGCAACTGGAAGCAAGATGAGGACTGAGATAGGCCAAGAGGTGATATGGTAAGTTTTTTTATGCGATAGAGCAGCGCGGGATGTGGGGTTTCAGCAGTGCAGCGGGAAAAAAGGCGTTGTGATGGTTTATAACAGGCCAACTAGGACTGTGTGAGAAAAAAGGTCGATGCATTGTGTGCAAAATGGTGCAGATGTTTCTAGATATAGGCCTCGGGGATGGTGAGTGAGCTGCAGAAGAAGCAGAAAGAAGAAGAGAAGATAAGCTATCGCAGAGGATCAAGAAGCTAAGATGAGTTGTCGCCCGATCGGGCATGTTTCAGCTAGACTTAGGATGATCGGTGCACATTGCGCCAGCCAATCATAGCTCATATAATGATGACGAGGGTACAACATTTTGTATTCCAGGTGAGTCCTCCGCTCAAAAAATACAGAAAGATGCTCAGGATATCAGGCATACTTCCCCGAGCACACCTATAAATTTTTTTGCATGGTCATCTTGGAGATGCAATTGCATAATCTTGAGTTCAAAAAGGTGCGTACTTCGATCACAATCTCATACTGCAACTTCATGGGCCGCACGGCCAAATATCTTACTGTCCACGCCAAAAAGCAGGCAGCGCGCAGTTCAAGGAAAACATATGATGCCAGTCCTGGGTAAGTGTTATTCTACAACTTTCATCCCATCTGACCGCTAGTAGCGGCCAGGAGACTCGGTGCATCGTGCAACGAGCCATCTATCATCTATCAAGGAGTCACAAAGGCTCTACTACACTCCCTAGCCCACCTCACCTCATCGATCTTCCCAAGCAGCTTGTTGAACTTGCCAGCAAGCCTCTTCCAACCTCCGATCTTTTTCATCTCGCGGCCAACGATTGTGATGCACTTGATGAGTCCGATCTCGTGGCCTGGGATCACCCACCGCCGTATACATCCCCACCACCATCAGCAAATGCTGACGAGGACCGATTCACATGGAACCTCGTTGATGTAATGCATGGGCGTCGTCTGAGAGAGTTGAGGATGAAGGAGAGGGAAAGGATGGATAGCTGTATGAGGGGAGATGTGGATGATGCGAGGCAGACATTGAAATATCTGCTGCATGAAGACCTGGATGCCTGGGTGGAGTTGAATGTGCTATTGGAAGGATTTTCAGGTTGCGAGAGGCATCGTGTAATGGCGGAGAACTTGTTACAGTGGTCGGCACGGCGTGTGTATGGCCTGAGTATGCAGTGGCAGGCGGCGATGGAAGGGATGATGTCTTACAGAAACTTGTATCACTCTCGATATCCGTCAAAATAATCACATTTGTCTAATCTATCGGTCAGTTTGAATAGAAAGGATGCCTAATAGTATACATGATCGCACACAGCTTATAGAATCTTCCGTGTGCGAGGTAACATCAAATCCCTTGAGAACCGCCCAGATACCTGCCAAAGTCCAAACACCGCAATCATAGTCATTGGACTGAACACCCCTGACCATGAGAGGGTTGGCTATCCACCCGTGAAAACTGTCCTGAGGCACGGTATATCCTTTAGCGTGAGCGATGACGGACAACCTCACAATCAACTTCATGATGACCTATGTTGATGTTAGTAAGCTGTAGCTGTGAATTGAGAAAATACACACCTTTATATCTGAAAACCATCCCCCCCGATCTGCAAAGCTATCAATAAGGTGCAACTGTTTTCGCGCTGGATGGATAACACAAAGAACCCAATGAAGGGGATCTTTGCGATGTATTGGCAGAACCCATGTCGCCTTCGACCAATACTCTGAGCGCTTGGTGCCTCGCCAAAGGTCATCATCAGTCGCGCCATACCGTACACGCACAAGATCGTGCGTGTTCAATATCGCAACATCTGAGCTGCCAAACTCGCGGATGAAGTGTGATTGAAGGACGAGTGCTCCACCGTTGATGCACTCGTCATTTAGCATGGCCGTGGGCGAGACAAATCTTGCCATGTCCTCAACCGCGTACGAGATGCGCGATCGCATTCCGCTGGCAGGTAGAAAACGAGGCTGGATGTTGACGAGGGCGGGGATTGCATCAGCCGCATCCGCTGGAAGGTCTGTTGGATCTTCAATGAGATATTGACTCTAGGGAAACATAATTAGATTTTAAATAAATGTTTGAAACCAATCACGTACCGGCAAGGCCCATATAACCTCAGTGTCTGCATCCTCAAGCAGGGATTCACTATCAACCGCACCTTCAATCTCACCCTCCAGCGTGTCTTCTACAATAAAGCCCTCGCCATTATCCTCGGCATAAACGTGCTCTTGAGCAGATTCTGTCGACAAAAGGTCGGTATCGGAGAACATGATGTTGGTATCACAGGCCATGATGTCGCGGTGTGCAAGGTCTGGTGACTGTGCGATGACTGTGGGCATCCAGTCAAGCGTCGGCGTTGATTCGATGCCGAGAATGCGACTGGCAATGTCAGCAGCATTAGCGACGGCTGATTTGATCCGGATGTCGGACTGGATAATTGTGGTCCATTGCGGCAGCAGCAGTCGTAGCTGTGTGTGATGCTCTTGTAATAGCGGATGTAAAGTTTGATCTGTATGTTTTATTAGTAGTGATTCTATGATACAGCGCAAAACACTCACATTGAGGCATGCAAATTGATAGCTCGGCTTCGGCGAGCTCCCTCCCGAGCTGATCACACATATTGTCTCCTTCGAGTCCCAAACGGCGTCGCTCTTCAAGGCAACGGTCCCGTTTGTGCAACGCCCTCATCCCATCGCGCACATTAGCATCGTCGAGCCAACGAGGGGCCTGCTCATGTGTTCTCGAAATCCAGACATCTTCCATCAAGGAAGAGTCGTCACGGAGGAGCGCGAGGTCGGTGGGCAGAGGGTCGGGGACCGGGATATTCCAGGATGGGTCGTGGAGGTCGGACAGTTTGGCACAGTACTTGTTGTATGTATGTATTGATCGTTGGAGAGCCGGTGTACGCTTCGTGATGGCCTGGCGAGTTTTCTGATGAATTTTGGTCCTTAAGATATGTTAGACTATGCGGGACTGTAGGTTAATAGAATGTATACGCACCTAGTGCTTGATGTTTACCCCCAGCAGCCTGATCGAGCTTTTCCCACTCCATAAAGCTCCCAATGGCTCGCTTGCGGATATTGATCTTCATATCGCGGGCGAGGAGGAGTGTATGCACGAACTCGACGTCAACACCGGTTAGCTCGGGGAACTTGTCTTGGATGTTGAGTGAGGAGTAAAGGCTTTCGACCTGTGCAAGAAGTACAGTGTGGCTATCGGTGAGCGCACCGAGGCACATTTTGACTTGCTTTGGGGGTGCACCGAGAAGAGACAGGCACCCGCGCGTGTCTTCAATGGTCTTCTCGAGGCAGCCGATTTTGGTTTGCAGTGAGAGGACTGCATCTACCTCTTTCTTGAGGCGTGTAGGAGCATCTACCAGAATATGATAAGTAACTCCTCAAATGAATAAGCAGTCCACTTACGAGCACAGATGGATGTTTGAACCTCCACCTGATTTTCCCACTCATCACGCAAGACATCCTCATCCACAGCACACGCGGTGATGATTTTCTGCACCCGCTTCGTCTCCTGGACGATCCCTTTGGCACCATTCAACTTGCGCCTAATCCACTGTCCTAATTCTTCCCGATGATCTTGTGCAATTGACGCTAGAAAGCGGTCAATTATCCAAAGCCGACGTCGACGCTGGATGATTATGAGCACATATTGATGAGTTGTTGAATTGTAGCACTTACCCCCATTGTTCTCGTGACACCGATGAGCCTGTGAAGGCGAGACCACAGGCGCTCAACGCCTTCGCCATCACTCAAGCCCATGCCCTTCTGAAGTCGAGGGTTGTACTTCAGTTGGCAAGACCACTGATGTGCATATGCATGCATAGCGGCCGTGCAAAATTTGATGCGCTTGAGATCGGAATCTGGGATGATTTCGTACTGAATTTAGGGGTCAGTAGATGTCTGAAACAATCGGAGTAGGTAGAAGTAAACTTACTTTGTTGAATGACACGTCAAAAACACATCCGACATCAATGATGAAGACGCAGGTTGCCTCCGGAGGCAGCAACGTCAGCACGTGCTCAATCAATGTCACGCCGAACTTCTGTTGCTCTCCAGGAGTGTCGATATTGGCGACGAAAAGGGGAACATCATGGCGGCAGACCATCGCCATGAGGCCTGTGTCATCAAAATGCCCCATGTCGGTCTTCGCCTTTCTGCCGTCAGCCGCAGTGTGCGAGTCTTGGCACTCCTGGATGACCTCCTCGGGTACTCGAGGGCGGTACTTCCGAGGGGGACGTTTGCGGACCGCGTCAATCCTCTGGCCAACACCGTCAACTTGTGATTTCGGTAGTATCTGTACAGCGTCGTGGAAGTGGGGTCCGTCACCGGAAGACGCTTGATGGCGATGGTGGAAGTTGCCGTCCAGAGCCATGTGGACATCACCTCCTCTGTACCGATGTTAGTCAGATCAATTAGATAGATAAATGATATTACATACTCATCCAAATCACGACCCCACCTGCTTGCGCCAAAGCACGCGGGACATAGCTTTTGAAGCTGTCGGTCAGCTTCGCCGCGTGCTAGGGTAGGTCCATTTGGTTGTACTTCCGCACGCGCTGCTTCACGGGAGTCCTTCAGTAAGGCGTCGCAGTTTATAAGTGCAGTGTCGAGGCGATGTTGGATTTCAATTTGGAGGGCATCATGCCATTGGACGGCACTTGTGAGAGGCCTACGGTAGGGATCGAGGACACGTTGTTCCTATTGTGTGGATTGAATATGTTAGTGATATAGGGTAAATGGTGTGAATCATACCGTCTTATCATCTAAAACGTGAAAACCTCGTCGGGTGTAGAATGTGTGCAACACATTTGCTAGAGCATTGACAGTGTCACACGAACGCTCAAACATGGCGCGGTAGAGACCTAGAAGTTCCAGAGAGACGGCAATCTTTGGATGCTGCGGGGCTGAGGGGAAGAGTCCGTGACATACGAGGACTTGATGTAGGGGTTGGCATGCACAATGAGGCACAGCGAGTTTTCGAAAGTCTAGTAGGTGATCAGATCAGCGGGAATATGGAAAGGAGGCAAGCAAGACGTACGATCAAAGTATAGGCAGGTCAGTGAGGTTGTCTTGAGCTCGACGCACTCACAGTGATGTCTCGCGATCACATCAACCCGCTCCGCAGGCTTCCCCAAACTTTTGTTGGTATACGAAAGATACGGGTCCACCATATCCTTCACATTCTTCTTCCAGTGCGTGTACTCGCTGAAATCTGCCGCGTTAGGGAGGATGCGCCGTTTCGTCTTCTCGTCCGCGGGAGTTGGAGGGCAGGTAGGTGGTTCAGCGGTCGGGGGTGTTGGTGATTCTGGAGTCACACCGTAGTCCATGTCGGCTGGATCATCCTCGTACTCATAGTCCGACACATAACCATCCAGATCTCCGCCTTCGGTATCCCCAGTCTCCAAGGCATCCTCGGCCCTATCTGCTCTGGCACGAAGCTCTTTCAATCTGGCGTGTAGACCTTGGTATATGTGATTGCTGTCCGGATGGTATACTCTCTCCTTCATCTTCTTCCTGTAGCGTTTACGGATCGGGCTAGCAAAGAATGAACCATGGCCGCCGGTAGTTACCTGTTGACCTCGAATCCTTGAAGTCTTAGTTTGCGCCATTGAGAGTGCAGAGAAAGCCGAATGAACGTCGATCAGCACGCAAGAATGTAGCAAGTAGAAACAATGAAATCATATTTCCACATTGAGAGAGTACAAGATGTATGGAAGGATGGGATGACGAAGATGAAGGAGATGCAACATGATGAAGGAGATGAAAGGACGAAAGAATCGGATGCGGAAAGACGATCGAGGATCCGCCGGATGCATTAAGACGCCAGGATGGCGACGCTCAGAGCGTGTCAAATAGGTACACTTTTACGACGCTCTGAGCGTCTCCATCCATCGTGGAAGACCTGCCAAGGGTGGCATTGCCATTCTGGATGAGCTATTTCTTCTCCGAGCGCGCCCGGCCAATGAGAACTCGGTCCCTCAACCGCAGACAGCTCCCAAGGCCTCTAAAACCATTGTGAAGCTGAAGAAGCTGTGCGGGAAAGTTTTGAAGTTCACTGGCAGGTGTGCTGTGTCTCTTGTCCCTGCGTATGCGTTTCTGACTCCAATTGCGAATTTTTAGCTCAGAACTACCCGATACTCAACTATTAGCTTACAAGGCCATCGTGATGCTTACAACCCGCTACATCGGTTTACGATTGCTATTCGTCGAACAACTCCCATTCAAAAATTCCGCCCGACAACCATCCAAACATGATATCGTGCGCGCCTGGAGGCACGGCAGTTCAGGTGACCCCGAATGGGAGTTCTGGATCGAATTCGCTGCCTACTGCGTGGCATCACCCGACGAGATTACTGTGGTCGTGGAGACGCTCAAGCCATCAAACTTTAGTTGCTTTGAAGGGGGCCAATGCATCTCCGAACACTTGTCACATTGGATATCAAGGTGAATTCTCCTTTTCCCCACTTGTTCTGATATGACTTACGTTTCATTCCACTTGCAGTACCCTCGCGGCAAATGACGAGTCAAGACGACTTGCGGTTAGGTATCTAGCGGGAATTCTCGAGTTACCTTCGTTTTGGGACTTCAGGATCAAAAACGATCTGCATTCAGCTTCAGACGTTCTTTGTTCGATCAGCATCCGGCTTCTTGAGGACCTCGCAGTAGAATGTAGAGAACGGCACTTCGTGCTCATCAGTGATCTCGTTTCCCTGGACCCAGAGGGCATCAACGAGCTGGTGTTTGCAATTCTGAACCTTTTACCATTGGAACGACTACCATATGATAGCATTCGATCTACCACTTCGCTTGACATTGCTGAGAAATTAAAACAACACCTTCAAACGTCAGTCTTCCTTTAATTTTTTACCTTTGGCACTCGATCGCTTATGGAGGGGAAACAGCGAAAGATCCAAAGCTCTTTTCCCTGATGCTTCGAAGCGGGCCGAGAGGTTCCTACCGAAACCTGAGACGGTCCCGGACATACCGGTGGAGACAAGGGCACCTCTCAGTAAACCAATGGACGAATCACCCGAGGCCCAACAGATTCCTCTGCGAGATATCGCCTGGACGGATGACTGCATTGTTATAATGGGAGTCACTGGTGCTGGAAAGTCTACGGTAGGCAAAACTCTCCACTAGAACTTGCACTTTCTGAACAGTCTCAGTTTGTAGCACATGCCGCCGGCGGTAATGCTCTAGCGAACAATGAACATATCGGTCATGGTCTGCTATCTCGCACAGATGCAGTGAACGCGACCAGAGTCACAAACCGTCACACCGGTCGCAGTGTTGTGTTACTCGATACCCCGGGATTCGATGACACCAATAGCCCGGACATGGCGGTGCTGCAGACAATTGCAGATTGGTTCAAAGCTAGGTGGGATTTACCACTCATATTATTGTATATGTGGTTCTAACGAGTTTCCAGCGGTAGAACAGATATCAGGCTGGCAGGGGTTATCTATCTGCATCGAATCAGCAACAACCGAATGAACAAGTCCAAACTCAATAACTTGACCATGTTGCAGCAATTTGTGGGAGCGAAGGCCATGCCGAATATTGCTCTCATAACCACACTCTGGTCGAGTACTAGCCAATCTGCGGCGGAAAACAGGGAAACCGAGCTCCACAGCACGTTCTGGGGGGAATTGCTGGATAACAGAGCGACATATCGCCGATTCGAGGATACCACAGACTCAGCTTGGGACATAATCACCCCCCTTCTAGATGCAGAGCCCTTGGATCTGTTCCAGAAAGAGTTACGAACTGGCATCCCAGTCGCACAAACACAGGCCGGGAATTCGGTCAAGCAGAAAACACAGAGGATGTTGGCGAATGTTCTTACAGATGTGCTTCGAGTTGCTCTCCGGTGGCAGTGACTGAGTGTTTTCCAATCATGCAAGCCAGCTTCTGATTTTATTCTACTCTATCTTATTATATACACAGTCGCTTGCGATTATCCGTTACCGTTGTTCACTCACTTACTCAATTCTTGTTCGATGATGATTACTAATTATAACCTGTGGGGCGTTATGCCACTTAATGCAGAATGATGTCACATGAGTTTCGATTGTGCAACCAACGACCTGGTTCCCATACACACAAATGATTTACGAGGTTGGCCGGCCGGGCACATCTCAATGCATTCATCAGCTCTGCTGCCCTTCACACGGCGGAGATGTTGCTGTCCATTGACGCCGCGACATGTCATGTCCACTTACCTGTCCATTTTCGTTTGCCGTGACAGGTTGTCACAACTACCGTAAATGGACAGCTACATCTCCACCGAGTAACCGCCGAGTCAACTCCTACTTTGTCTTCGTTGTTGCCGATCTTGTTCTCTCTTATTCTTATCATTGGAAATACATCACTTTGAACCAAGGGGGTCGCGGGATTTTCATCGAGTACATGGGTTCGAAAAGTTTTCTAACGGGTCGAAGGGCTGAACTAACTCATATGACTTTATGTATCGGGCAACTGATTAGATTAGATATCAACATAGACTCCGAAGTTTACAAATTGGGTGACCTGGGCGGAGAGGCAGACGGCGGGGATGGCGCGAGCGTACAGCGCTTCACCGCGACTGTGACGTGTTTACACGACAACATGCACTGCACGCGTAGAGCAACACCGGTGTGATGAGCTCAGACAGAGGGTTAGGGGGCGCTGACATAGAACATCGTCTCGCGCCCGTGGGTGCTTCTCCTGCGCGCAAAGCACCAAGCGTGGGCTGGGGAGAGATGCGAGCTGTACAAGAACGTGGAATCCGGTACGCAAATGCAGGGAGCCGTCATGCACGTTGCAGTGTATCGCATGTGCGCGAGTTGCTGGCCGGGGGTGGGACAACATATGTGTTGCGGGCTCGCGCAAGGGATCTACGGCGTGCTGGCGAGCGCAGACCGAGCGCGATGACGGTGACGGTGGTGACTTCAATGGGCGCGCAGTGATGCGTACCCTCATGGGGGCGGGTACGCGCTCGGCGAGTATGCGAGACACGAGGGCGCGGTGCCTGGTGGGATGTGGTGGGCCGGCCAGGTCGCGTCGCCTCGATTGCGTTGGAAGCGATAGTTTCCGTGATACCGACCACGGAATCTGGCTCTGTGGACGTGGAGCCAGCGATGGGAGCACGGGGCATCGTGTTGAAATGTTGGCGCAGCGGGGGTGCGAGCGTGGGGACGTGTTCACACATCGGCGGGCTGGATCGTCCCGCTGGCTACTTTGATACGCACAGCGTCAACTGGGGCTGCTAGTGCAGCCCCGTGAGGGCGCGTGGGCGCGCCATAAAGGAGGTGGCTGGGTGTGCATACCTAGGTGCCTCAACCCTATGTCTCTCTCCTTCACTATTCCCGCCCCCCTTCTTTCATACATTCCTGTCATTTGCGCGGTGGTGATGGGCATGGCGGGTGAGCGAGCGAGCAGCGAGGCTCGAGCCCGATCAAGTGCACGCGCGAGCTCGAAAGTGGGATGTCAGTGTGCGGGACGGCAGAAGTAATGGGACGCGTGACACCAGAGAGTGTGACAGTCCAAAAATGGACAGCTAACTGTCGGCTGACTGTCGAATAAAATGGACATGACATGTCATGGCGCCAATGGACAGCTACATCTCCGCCGTGTCAGCAGCTAGTCGCCATCCCTGGCCGAATGGTACAACAACCGCCGGCTACTCGCACTCAACAGGATCGTCCGCCTCCTCCTTGCGTTCCCTACCAACAGCTAGTACAGCAACTCCATGATGACCGGCCTGCAGTCTCTCCCGTAGTGGATGGCCACCTTTAACAACCCCACCGGCGCCGTACTAGGGCTGCTGAACGCCACCCGGGACATTGGCGCTTGCGGGCTGTCCGTTTGCGCCGTATGTCTGACATTTGGGGCGAAGACACGCGGTGCTCCTTGGTGCGGCCATCAAGGCGAACTGCTATCCAAGGCGCTGCACAGCCTGTCGCCGTGCCCACCGGCTGGGTGCGTTCTCCTCCACCTGCTCAGGCACACGACATGTACTCATGCTATTCATATTGCAGCTTCAGCATCGGCATGGGCCACATTCTCGTCCCCAAGTCTCTTACCCGGCCTACCGCGCGTAGCTCACGTCTGCGTACAACTCACTCTGGTATGCCGGGGACATCCTAGATGCCTTCGGCACGTTCAAGGTCAACACCGGTCCTTGCGGATCCCCTCGATTCTGCAGGGATTGCCGAGTGTGTTGCAGAGTTGCCTGGTCTGGTTCGTGCTCGAGTCGCTTAGGTGGTTGACTCGCAAGGGCCGGGACGCCCGATGTTACATGTGAGTGGCTTTCCTTCTCCCTTCCCTGTCCTCCCTCGATTCCGTCCCTCGATTCTATCCTTCCTTTGGCTCGGTCCAATCTGGCCTCCCCTTCTTTGAGCGATGCTAGAGGAACCATACTCACCCATTTCGCTCGTTCGCAGACTCTCGCATACTGCCACGCGGACGGCCGCGAGAACGACGACCTCGTGCGGTACGGGTTCGACGCGATCAAATCCGCCACCTGGTTCGGCCGCACAGTCAACGCCAACACCAGCTGAAAGTCGCTCTTCGCGACGCTGGGGAACAGGAATCTCATGCGTATCATCATTTTGCGTTGACTTGTACGTCTCTTCCCCTTCTTCCCCTTCCCCCGCTTCCCTTCTTTCCGTTCTTCACGAGCCCCCCTGCCCATACCTATTCTCATTCTGCCCTCTCCCTGTTCCGTCCAGCTGAGTCATAAGGACCACTTGCTAACACACCCCCGCACAGTCCTGTTCCAATGGTCCAGCAACGGCCTCTTCTCCTGCTACCTGAGCGAGGTCCTTGACCCAGTCGGCAGTCCCCTCACGATCCCCCCACGATCCAGCTCCTCATCAGCGACATCCCGGCCATCTGGAACCTCTTCGGGGCGCTCCTCGCGTCCTCACTCATCGACAAGCTCGGACAGCGCTTCCACTTCCTCATGAGCTGCCTGGGGATGTTCATCTTCTTGCTCGTGCAGACGATCTACATCTAGCAGTACCAGGCGCACAAAACAGACGTGGCCGCGCACGGGATAATTGCGGTTATATTCTTGTTTTAGGCGGCGTATGATTTGTCGTTCACGCCGCTCATCGTGATGTACGCTTTCGAGATCCTGCCGTACCACCGCACCTTCAACGTCGTCATCTCGCTCGTGTTCACATCCAGCCAGTATGTGAACCCGATTGCGCCGGAGACGCTGAAGTGGACGTATCGCGTATGTCACCTTTCGTTGCCCCACTTTCTTTCACCCTCTAGGACGGTTCGCTAACCCCGCCGCCCCTTCTTCGCAGATCTTCTACATAGTCTGGCTCGCGTTGAAGGGCGTGTTTATCTACATCGACATCCTCGAGACGAAGAACCACTTCCTCGAGCCGCGCTCTTCGACGGTGAGGGGCCGCGAGTGGCTCGAATAGGCGCCGGCGTCGCACATCTGGCCGAGGGAAAGAACGTCGGACGCACGAGATGAAGGAGGATATCGATGAGAAGGGGAGCGCTAGCTATTTTCCGCCGGGGTTGAGCCATGTTTAGGCTGTCTTGACTCTTGACTCCGACATGCTATATCATTCAGTGGGTGAAATATGTATCTCAGTTCAGCTGGCGGCGCACAATGCATGAACGGAATTCGAAGGGTCAGCCCAGTACCAGTACCACCAAAAGTGCGCGGATCGCTGAGAGGACGACGTGGCGGTGGGCGTTCTGGAGCACGAGAATCGCCGATGCGGTGATTGGAGTCGCGGGGCGCTTCTTCATTCATTCATGTGCTTCGAGACGTACGGACGATTGGAGTTTCCGGCTGCTGACCACCGTGCTCACAGCATTCCCCCCGCTCCTGCTCGCACGCAAGGCAGATGGGATCCGCCAAGCGCAGAGGGGGTCCGACTTGAAGAAGGGCGAGACGCAGTACAAGAGCGTGCGCACACCCTTCCAGAACAAGGACCACACATGGAAGCAGGCCCTCGCCAGATGTTGATAGTATTCTTAACGACAATACTCTCGGCGGTGTCTACGGTGTAGAACGGCTTCCTCGTTGCGCCCAAGTTCACAACACGCCCCATCGACGCCTCCTTCTGCAGCTTCGCCTCTAGCAGCTCGTCCCAATTCCATCCTCTTCCCCGCGTCACTCTCCAGCATCTTGTTTGGCGTGCTCACCATCACATCCACCGCCCTGGCACGCTCCGTGCCCTGCCGGACCTGGAACTCACTGCCCGCCTCACCCGCGATGCTCAATGCAGCCATAGCTGTAGCCATCTTCGCTGCTGTGCCGGACGCGCGCGGATTGGTTGCCGCATTTGCACGCGACGCACACAGTACACGCAGCGTGGAGATGTGCAGGAGACTTAGCGGGAGGACATGAGCTGGCGGGAGTGCTCGTGCGTCGGCGCGAGCACCAGTGCGCTGGGCTGCATGAGCCATTGCGATCCGGCGGGACGAGCAGCGAGCTCGGTCTGCTTCAGGTCCTGGAGCATAGGCAGCAGATACGCCGTAATCTTCCCCGAGCCCGTCTCGGATGCGAGGAGGACCTACCGCTACGGGTCCTGGCTCTCCTTTCGCGTAAAGAGGTATCTGAGGGATGACGCATGTATGGGCGTCGGCTTCGCGTTCGGCGGGATGGCCCACGTCAGCAGCCCGGGTAGGAGCGGCGGGGACGCGAATTCCGTTGGGAGCTCACCGGACACCTCAGTCTCCGTCGTCGCGTCACTGAACTCATTGCCGAGCGGATCGCTTGCGCGGGAGCTTGCGCGCAGCCTGTCGTGTCTCGACAGGCTCCTTATGTGCGCGCGACGCCCAAGATCTCAGGTTGTGCGCCTGTGAGGTGGGGATTAGGGGGATGTCTTAAAAAGCGGTCTTGGCTTCGGCTTCAAATTCTCCACCAGCCGTGTGCGTGACGGTGAATCTGCACAGCGCATTTATATCAGTAAATATACGGTACAAGGGCATAAAGAAAGCGCACTTGTAAGACCGGGTTTCCTGTCGCCCTTCTCGAGCAACACAAATTATTCCTACCGCCACGACTTGAGGAAAATTGTAATGCAACGATAATATGTGCAAAGAAGCAGGCTTTCCATTGCGACGGTATCGGAAGACAGATGCAACCGTTCCAGAACGGTGAAGGAGTAAAATTGTGAAGTGAGTTCAAAGTGTCAGCAGTTCTAACAGCATGGGATCCTTTCACACGGAATTCGTTTGGATTTAGAGCACGCACAACAATTTGCCTTTTTGGGAAACAGGGGCATCAAGAATATCCGTAAGTTACAACATCTAGTGTGTCTGCCGTTGAGCCTTGGCGTCGGCGGCGGGCGCACTAGAGTGCTAGCAGCTAGGCTCGAATTTGAGCGCGAGAGCGCGAATGACCTGTCGTCTCTACGTAGCCTCCTTACACCCACCAACTCTCCTCATACCCCCCCTCCGTCATCTACCCCTCTACCCACGGCTTCTCTGGTGGCTCCTGTCCCATCTCTCCCTCGGAAGCGCGCCCGTCAAGACACGGGCATCATAGCCATATCCCCGGAGAAGAAACAGCGGAGAAAGAATTCATATGGCATTCACTAGCGGTGCGCTTTTTTTGCCATTCCCTCCCCCATATCTCCACCTCCCTTGGACCATCTTACTCTTAATTTTGACCTTGTATACTCTACACCTCCAACATTACCCCCCTTACTATAATCCCCTTCAAATGCCTGTTTTCAACCCATTATATTCGCTTTTTACACCCATACACTACACTATCCAATGAACAAATGTTATCCTACTCTAATTGTGCAATCAAAACATATGTGCAATAATCTATAAGTCCGTGCCAGACCTCTCCCTATCCACCTCTGCAAAATGCCGCCAACTTCTCCCAAATGCCGACGCCAAGGCCCAAGGCCGACGTCAGGACGGCAGGCGCACTAGAACTGTTGTAACTTACGGATATTCTTGATGCCCCTGTTTCCCAGAAAGGCAAATTGTTGTGCGTGCTCTGTGTCCAATTCGTTTCCACGTGGTTGTTATAAGTAGCCCCACGCATCCGATATAGACGATAATTGATCATAACAACTCTTCCCAATCATCTAGCATCGCTGTACACTTCAATGTCACAATCACAGGCACTTACCGTCATTTCAACGCCAGTAGCCGATGACCCAGTCCCACCCGCCGCCCGTGCGCTGATTCCAAACTATGGAGACCGGGTCGTCCAAAATGGCCCTGGAATGCATCTCAACCTAGCATTTACGGCTGGGGGAGTGTACCTGGAAGCAGGACTTCGCGGTGTTGCCAAGCTGCTTGAATTGGGACCTGTCCCTGTCGTGAAGGCTATCGAGACGGTCTTCGCTGATGCTGCCCAACGCATTGCAATTCTGGATGAGCTATTTCTTCTCCGAGCGCCCCCGCCCCCGGCCGATGAGAACTCGGCCGCTCAGCTGCAACCCAAGGCTTCCAAAACCATTGTGAAGCTGAAAAAGCTGTGTCGGAAACTTCTAAAGTTTACTAGCAGGTTTGTTTTGTCCGTTGTGCCTGCGTATGTGATTCTGACTCCAGTTGCGGAATGTAGCTCAGAACTACCGGATACTCAACTATTAGCTTACAAGGGCATCGTGATGCTTACAACTCGCTACATCGGTTTGCGATTACTGTTCGTCGAACAGCTTCCATTCAAAGATGGCGCACAACAGCCATCCAAACATGATATCGTGGACGCTTGGAGGCACGGCAGTTCAGGTGAGCCAGAATGGGAGTTCTGGCTCCAATTTGCTGCCTACTGCCTGGCATCACCCGATGAGATTACGGTGGCCGTGGAGACGCTCAAGCCATCAAACTTCGGTTGTTTTGAAGGGGGCCAATGTATCTCGGAACGCTTGTCGCATTGGATATCAAGGTGAATTCCCCCTTTCCCACTTCTTTCCGATATGACTTACGTTTCATTTCACTTGTAGTGCCTTCGCGGCAAATGAGGAGTCAAGACTCATTGCGGTTAGGTATCTAGCAGGCATTCTCGAGTTGCCATCGTTTTGGGACTTCCGGATCAAGAACGACCTGCATTCAGCTTCAGATGTTCTTTGTTTGGTCTGCATCCGGCTTCTTGAGGACCTCGCAGTAGAATGTAGAGAACAGCACTTCGTGCGCATCAGCGATCTCGTTTCCCTGGACCCAGAGGGCATCAATGTGTTGGTGTTTGCGATTCTGAACCTTTTACCATTGGAACAACTACCAGATGATAGCATTCGATCTACAACTTCGCTTGAGATTGCTAAGATGTTAAAACAACGCCTTCAAACGTCAGTCTCCTGTTAATGTGACCATTGACACTTGATCACTTATGGAGAGGAGACAGCGAAAGATCCAAAGCCCTCTTCCCTGACGCTTCAGAGCGGGCCGAGAGGTTCCTACAGAAACCTGAGACGGCCCCGGATAACCCGATGGACGACGCGCCCGCGCCCAGGGACATATTATTCATAGCGTGAGTCAAAATCATGACATCCAACAGTTCCTACTCACCGGTGAGCCTTATCCTTTGATGTTGCAGGGTGATGGGTATTAGCGGGACAGGGAAGAGTTCAGTACATAAAACATTCCTATTCACGAAAAAGACGTGGGCTGATTGAACATTTCAGTTCATCAATATGGCCGTTGGCAGTACTTCTTCCACCATTGGCGCAGGAATCCAACCGACCACGAATGAGATTCAGGAGCATAGATGCGGCCATCCAGATGGCTCCGGGCGGAATATTGTCTTTATTGACACTCCAGGGATTGGTAGATATAAAACCGCTTCGGATGTACTATGGGCGATTTCAGGGTGGCTGACTGACAAGTACGCCGATCCCGTTCCCCTTTCTCGATGCTTTTTGACACTAATTCGGTCAACGTCAAAAACTATCCAGATATCAAGGGAACGTCTTGCTTACGGGCATATTGTTCATGCATCGCATCACGGACAATCGAGTGCCCGGTGCCGAGACTGCCCACATGAGGACGCAGTTGTTGAATGCGCTTTGTGGAGGAAGTGATCTGCGAAACGTCGTGCTTGTCACGACCATGTGCGACGAAGTAGAGAAGGCGATCATTACAACGCGGGTGGCTGACCTGCAAGAGAACTTCTGGCAAGATATGATCACTGATGGTTCTCGGGTTGATTCGAGCTATTGTCACACCCCGGAATCGGCTTGGGACATCCTAAACCAATTTAGAGAACTTCGTCCGCCACAGAATAATCAATCATAATTAGCTGGTGAGTGTGATGCGAAGTGTAATGGGACTTAGACTGACCGCTTGTCGCAGCGCGGTCCTTCCCACTTGAACCGTTTCTCTCTTTACTTGTCACGTTTACGATCCCTGATATGGAGTCGTGTGCGGCGCTCTCTGCCGCTCAAAGAAGAATAAAGTAGTCTGAAGTGACGCAGCTGTGCACCCTGTTCAAATCGTAGCAAGGGTCCAGTTATGTCTCGTGTCTCGTACAAATGCCACCCCGTCGCAATATATGAAACTCTGAACTTCTCAGAGCTTATCTCATTGCGTGCGCAATGATACTACACGCAAGAAGTACCGAGGCTTGCAGCGACTGAAAATGGCGAGTAACCGTTGGCGACAGGGACGGTGAAGCAGCAGTGATGAAGCTTGAAGCCACAGGCTGACATATATAAGCAATGGAGATTGGGTGCAAGCGACCGAAGTGAGTTAGAGCCGTAACCCACCGCGGGATCATGGAAAATAATAACTATGCATTGTGTGAACGACCACGGTTGGTCCTCATCGCTCAGCGCTGATCGATGCATCGCTCATAGTCGCTGGCAATGCTTGGCAATGGCATTGACGGTCTGTCGCAGCCATCATCGACCGTCATGCCGTAATTTAATCGCACGATGTTCCTTGCTGGCATTAATATTATTAGTACTGGCTGAGTGAGCAGTCATACGATGATACTAGCACTCGTTGGCAGCAATACTCCCCCGTGACGGGATGTATGGGAGAGCTGTCAAGGCCCAACGTAGGGTGGACGAGAAGTCAAGAGAGTTGAGCGAGATATCGGACTTCACGTCACAAAGATATCTGCGTCTTGCAATTGGCCCGCCGGGTACATCTCAATGCTGCTTCCCCTCAGCAGCTTGTTACCCTCCCTACTTCACATCGAATGGTACACCAACCCGCCGCCTGCTCGCGCTCAACAGGTGCATCGTCTGCCTCCAGGACGACAACACCATGGTCACCGGCCGGCAGTCGCTCCTGTGGTGGATGGCCTCCTTTAACAACCCCACCTGCGCCATCCTCGAGCCGCTGAACGCCATCCAGGACATTGTCGCTTGCGAGTTGTCCGTTCGCGCCGTATGTCAGATGGGTCGAAGACACGCAGTGCTCCTCGGTGCGGCCATCGTGGCGAACCGCTATCTAGGGCGCTGCCCAGCCTGTCGGCATGTTCATCGGTGCTCGGTGCGTTCTCCTCCACCTCCTTAGGCACACGACGTATACTCATGCTATTCATATTTCAGCTTCCTCGTCGGCATGGGCCCCTTCGCTGACAATGTCGCCCCCATTCTCGTCGCCCAAGTCTCCTACCCGGCCTACCGCGCGCAGTTCACATCCGCGTACAACTCGCTCTGGTATACCGGGAACATCCTAGACGACCTTCGGCACGTACAAGATCAACAACACCTGGTCCTGGCGGATACCCTCGATTCTGCAGGGGTTGCCGAGTGTGATGCATATTTGTCTGGTCTGGGTCGACTAGGTGGTTGATTAGCAAGGGCTGGGAAGCCGAGATGGTGTATGTGAGTGGCTGTCCTGCTTCCTTCCCTGTCCTGCTCCCTCGACCCCATACCTCCTTTCCGTCCTTCCTTTGGCTGGCCCAATCCCGTCTCCCTTTCTTTGAGCGATGCCAGAAGAACCATACTTACTCACTTCGTTCGTTTACAGACCCTCGCATACTACCACGCGAACGGCGACGAGAACGACGGCCTCGTGCTGTACAAATTCGACCAGATCGAATCCGCCACCGAGCTCAACCGGACAGTCAACGCCAACGTCGGCTGAAAGTCGCTCTTCGCGACGCCGGGGAACGAAGCGCATGCGTATTATCGTTGTTTTAGCTCGTACGTCTCCTTCTCTTCCCTCCCCTCCTTCTTCTGTTCGTCCCGACTCCTCCTGCCCCTATCTGTTCCATCGTGCCACCTCCCTCTTCCTGACTCCTCCTCTCGCCCAGTTGGATGATAAAAACCACTTGCTAACACACCCCCGCACAGTCTTCTCCCAATGGTTCGGAAACGGCCTCTTCTCCTACCACCTCAACGAGGTCCTCGACCAAATCGGCGGCACCTCCCTCACGATCCAACTCCTCATCAACGGCATCCCGGCCATCTGGAACCTCTTCGGGAGCGCCTCGCCTCGTCACTCGTAGCGCGTCGACAAGCTCGGGCGGTGTTTCTTCTCCCTTACGAGCTGCGCGGGGATGTTCATCTTCTTCCTCGCGCAGACGATCTGCATCCAGCAGTACCGGGCGCACCAGAAGGACACGGTCGCGCACGGGATGATCGCGTTCATTTAAGATCTGGCGTTCACGCCGCTCATCGGAGCTGCAGCGTCGAGATCATGCTGTAAGGGGTTCAACACCTTCAGCGTCGTCATTTCGCTCGTGTTTATGTATTTGAACCCGATTGCGCCGGGGTGTAGAAGTAGAAGTACCACGTATGTCGCCTTTCATTGCCCCACTTTCTTTCACCCTCGAAGACGGCTCGCTAACTTCGCTGCTCCTTCTTCGCAGATCGTCTACGTAGTCTGGTCCGCGTAGGACTCCGGGCGTGTTCATCTACTTCAACATCCTCGAGACGAAGAACCTCTCCCTCGAGGAGACCGCCGCGCTCTTCGACTGCGACGAAGCCGTCGAGCGGCTTGAGCCGGTCGCGCATCTCGCCGAGGGCAAGAACGCCAGGACGCACGAGATGAGGGGGATATCGATGAGAAAGGGAGCAATAGCTACTTCCCGCCGGAGTCGAGCCATGTTTAGATTGTCTTGACTCTTGACTCCGACATGCCGTGCCTACTCCGGCTTAGGCTCATGATCATTATGATGTGCTGTGGTCGTGGACGTGGACTCACACACCTTCCTTTCCTGCCCCTCGTCTTCCTTGTTTTCACTAGGTTTTTGTCACGAGTCTCAGTACGGCGGCGGTTGCCTGATGTATTTGTGCTGTTCTGCGCTCATGATTATCTTGCGCTTACGCTCTGCGATGAATTAGTATGGATTTGCGCGTCTTGAATCTTGAGTGCTTCGGAATCTGTCGGGTCTGGACTCTGAACCGCTTGAAGTTGAACTGCGTTGGCCGAGATGATCTCATCCAGGCACGTAAGGGCCCGGCAATAACGGCGGGCTCGCAAATTTCGTGGGGAGCTCATCGGACAGCTCAGTCCTGCTCAGTCTTCTCAAACTCGTTGCCGAGCGGATCAACGGGCGACTTGTGCGGGAGCTTGCGCGCAACCTGGCGTTTCTCGACACGCTCCTCATAGGGCCTGGGCGCCGCGCCCAGGACTTGAGCCTGTTTGACTCCTGTTATTAATATAACTTCCAGGAATTTGGAATGCTACGAAACATGTGCAAAGAAGCATGCTTTCCAATGTGACGGTATGAATCATTCATTAATCTGCGCTGAATAGTGAAGGCAGATGCAACCGTTACAGGACCGTGAAGGAGTGAAAATGTGAAGTGGGTTCAAGTTGCTGTCAGCTGTTCTAACAACATGCAATCCTTTCACTGATGAGCAGCTGATAACCCGAAATTCGTTTCTGCGCAGTGTTCATAGAGGTTCATAAACCCACGCATCCGCTTCGGACGCAGCAGTGATCGTGACTGAGCATAACATCCCTTCCCAATCGTCTAGCATCGCTCTGCACTTCAATGTCGCAACCACTCGCACTTACGGTCATTGCAACGCCAGTGGCAGTCGATGACCCAGTCACACACGCCGGTGCGCTGATTCCAAATTATGGAGATCGGGTCGTCCAAAATGGCCCTGGAATGCATCTCAACCTGGCATTTACGGCTGGCGGAGTGTACGTGGAAGCTGGACTTTGTGGTGCTGCCAAACTGCTTAAATTGGGGCCTGTCCCTGTCATGGAGGCTGTTGAGACGGTCTTCGCAGATGTTGCCCAACGCATTGCAATTCTGGATGAGCTATTTCTTCTCCGAGCCCGCCCGGCCGACGATAACTCAGTCGCTCAGCCGCAGACAGCCCCCAAGGCCTCCAAAACTATTGTGAAGCTGAAGAAGCTGTGTAGGAAACTTTTAAAGTTTACTAGCAGGTCTGTTGCACCCGTTGTGCCTGTGTATGCGTTTCTGACTCCAGCGGCGGAATTTAGCTCAGAACTACCCGATACTCAACTATTAGCTTACAAGGCCATCGTGAGGCTTACAACCCGCTACATCGGTTTGCGATTTCTATTCGTCGAACAGCTTCCATTCAAAAATTCCGCACAGCAACCATCGAAACATAATATTGTGCGCGCCTGGAGGCATGGCAGCTCAGGTGACCCAGAATGGGAGTTCTGGCTCCAATTCGCTGCCTACTGTGTGGCATCACCCGACGAGATTACTGCGATCGTGGAGACGTTCAAGCCATCAAACTTTGGCTGTTTTGAAGGGGGCCAATGCATATCTGAAAGCTTGTCGCATTGGATATCAAGGTAAATTCTCGTTTTGCCACTTCGTTCTGATATGACTTACCTTTCATTTTACTTGCAGTACCCTCGCGGCAAATGACGAGTCAAGACTGCTTGCGGTTAGACTTCTAGCAGGAATTCTCGAGTTGCCTTCGTTTTGGGACTTCAGGATCAAGAACGACCTGCATTCAGCTTCAGATGTTCTTTGTTTGATCTGCATCCGGCTTCTTGAGGACCTCGCAGTAGAATGTAGAGAACAGCACTTCGTGCTCATCAGTGATCTCATTTCCCTGGACCCAGAGGGCATCAATATGTTGATGTTTGCGATTCTTAACCTTTTACCATTGGAACGACTTCCATATGATAGCATGCGATCACCTATTTCGCTTGATATTGCTAAGAGATTAATACAACGCCTTCAAACGTCAGTCTCCTTTTAATTTGACCCTTGGCACTTGATCGCTTATGGAGAGCGGACAGTGAAAGATCCAAAGCTCTTTTCCCTGAAGCTTCAGAGCGGGCCGAGAGGTTCCTACCGAAACCTGAGACGACCCCGGACATACATGAAGAGATGATGACACCCAGTAACCCAATGGAAGACGCACCCGAGATCCAAAACAATCAAAAGGAAGATATCATCATAGCGTGAGTACTTGATCTGATTACGATGTGACGCACTCATTAATATATGTACAGCGTGATGGGTCCAATGGGTGCGGGACAGAGTTCGGTAAGCGCGTCGGCAGTCCTCATCACTGGAACTCGTATTTGGCTGATTACCAGGGAAGTTTATCAACATAGCCATTGGAACGGAATATGTGCCTGTTGGGCGCAATTTGACTGCTACCTCTAGAACGGTTCAAGGTGTTAAATGTCGCCATCCGACGGATCCTAATCGCATGATCGTCTTTCTCGACACCCCCGGCTTCGATGACAGTCGCTTGTCCGATACAGATATCTTGTTTGCTATCTCGGATTGGCTAAACTCTGTGTTAGTTAGTTCAACGCCGTTTGCAATTGGTAGCTGACTTCTATCATCTCAGTTATAAGCGAGGGATCATGCTTTCTGGTCTCTTGTTTCTCCATCGAATCTCGGATAACCGCGTTTCCAGTACCTCTCGGAGGAACCTCAATATGTTTCAACACCTATGCGGTACGATTGGCTTGCCAAATGTCATCCTGGTGACAACAATGTGGGCCGAGGTCAAGTACGAGGATGGTACTAGAAGGGAGGAGGAGCTACGCGGCCACTTTTGGGAGTCTATGATCTCTCTCGGTGCTCGGATGAAGCGTTTTGACAACACTCAAGCGTCGGCTTGGGAGATTTTGGATCATTTCACAGGAATACGCCTTCCCGTTCAGCTGCAAATAGAGATGGTGGTGCAAGGCAAGTCCCTGGAGAAAACAGCCGCTAGACTTGCCCTGTCGATGGGGCTCGACACGTTGAGACAACAGTCCAAGAAGGCAGTCGCGGTGTTTACGAAGGATGCGCGGGAAAAGGCACAAAGTGAGAAGGCAGTTTTAGAGAAGAAGCACATTCTCGCATCGCAAACATCGCGTTTGGGGGAGTTTCTGCCTTCCAGAGGACCTACTGTTTCTACTTATGCATCGTCGTCGTCGACTCCGCTTCCACAGCCTCGCCAAGTACCTAGAGTGAACTACAACGCTCCTGAGACGGACGGACGGGCTATGTCCGCAGCTGCCACAGTGTTGATGTTCGCCAAAGACATCGCTGTAGTTGCGCCAGTGCCATTCTTAGGGGGGGTCCTTGCTCTGGCTGTCGATGTGGTCGCTACAATCGAGGTATGTATATAAAACTGATTATTCGGGAGCTCAACTGAGCCTTTGATAATAGGGAATGAAACGTAACGAGGTGGCCGCAGTTACCCTAGCACACCAAGCTCGCCGTTTAAACGAGGCCATTATCGACCAAGCTCGCCTGGGAAATATCCCGGATGACATGTCTGATGCGTTGAAGGCGCTTTACCGGTATGTAAATTTGCCCCCATCATTGCTTTCGAACACTTAGTAAACCAGTTTGTTAGAGAATTTGAGCGCGTTAAGGTGCTGCTCAATAACATCAAGACTCGCGGTGTAATGCATCGTACGCTCTTATCGAAAGCCGATGAGGCGATATTCGTGGGTTGCAGCGAAATGATCCAAAGGACCTATGACATATTTATGGTCAGCTGCGATGAATCACTTGTCCTCTATGCGCAAATCTAAATCCTTTCCTAGGTGCAAGCTACTATCAGCATGCGCCAATCCCTCTTTCGGATTGAAGAGCAGCTTGCTCATGATCATATCTGTTCTGTGCGTATCCCTTCGATCTTGCGGCCCGAGTCGCGGTGCGCGTATTAACAAGCTCCCGCATTATCCTAGCACAATTGTCTGAGCTCGTCGAACAGCAACGGAGCAGCAGTAAGCCACACATCGACCCCAAGCTAAATTCAAACGCGATAGATTGTTTTGCTGGCCAAGCCACCAAGTGGACTACATAGTACAGTGCCTTATATAAATTGACCACGGGACGCATGTATGTACTGTTCTTCCGAGCCGCATCGATTGAATGTAGTTTACCATATATATGCGTCCTCAGTTCCTGGCGATCTGCCACTTTTTGCGACGTCAAAGGGCTAATTGGTTATACGTATACAGTAGGATAGGAGGCCCCCGGAAGCTCCACCAAAGGTTTATCCGGAAATTTCACCCAAATCACCCCTCAAATATGCAAATTTAAGTCGAGCCTCAAATATGCAAATTTCGGACAAACGTGATCACGCGGTACATCTCCTGCCATATTTGCATTAGGAAAACTAGTAGACCTGGCACAAGTATACAAGCCCGCAAAATCCTTTCTCGGCACTGTCGAAGCTCAAATTTTCGATCTCAGTGACGAAAATTTTGCCGACCGCCTCAAATATGCAAATCCGGAGAAAGCTGTGCCATTTTGGGACATTATTCCCACGCGAAATCGACGTTTCGAGGCCCTCAAATATGCAAATTTCCGGATAGACATTATGGGGAGCTTCCAGGGGCCTAGATAGGGTTGGTCGTCGCTGCCATACTTATGTAGGCTGGCATTAAATAATGACTTCGCTACATTCCACAGCGCTCCCCACTACCCTTTCCGACAGCTCGAAGGATCCGCTGTCGCGCTCACGGCCGGTGCATCGACCGATGCTGCCAGTCGTTTGCCCTTGCTTGGAGCTCGTTTACTAGAAAGAACACAAATTTGGCCAGATGACGGATGTGCTGTCAAGGCCCGAGAGACGTCATGAGAGTTGAGTGCTTTGAGTTCGTAATACGTATGTCGAGGTCGATATCGGACTTTATTACGTCGCGTCGCAAAGATACAACTCTGCATCTTGCAATTGGCCAGCCGGCCACATCTCAATGCATTTCATCAGCTCTGCTTTCCCTCAACAGCTTGTTACCATCCCTGGCGCACATCGAATGGTACAGCAACCGTCGGCTGCTCACGCTCAACAGGTGCATCGTCCGCCTCCTCCTGGCGTCCTACACCGACGGCTAGTACAACTCCACGATGACCGGCCTGCAGTCCCCGCAGTGGATCAGCTAGATCTACGGCCGCTCGCACATCCTGCTCGCCAATCTCTGGTACCTCATCTAGAACATTAGCTGCTCATTCGCGCAGACAGTCGCCCAACCCGTCGCCTTCCGCCTCGTCACCTGCCCAGGCGGCTTCGCGCCGCTCTCCACCCGTCCGCCTCCTCCTCGCGCCCTGTACTTCTCTACCAACGGCTTGTGCGACACCTCCAGGATGACTAGCCTGTAGCCCCTCCATCAGTGGATGGCCTTCTCAACCTCACCGGCGCCATGCTTGCGCTGCTGAACGCCATCTAGATCATTGGCCCTTGCGGGGTCATTCGTGCCGTATATCTCTATCATCTTGGGGCGAAGACACGCTCCTCGGTGTGGTCATCACGGTGACGCCGGCGTGTTCATCGGTGCTCGGTGCGTTCTCCTCCACCATAGGCACATGCCATATACTCATGCCGTTCATATTGCAGCTTCCTCGTCGGCATGAGCCTCACCTTCGCAGGCAACGCCGCCCAAGTCTCCTACCCGGCCTACCGCGCACAGGTCACATCCGCGTACAACTCGCTTTGATCTGCTGGAACATCCGACCTTTAGCACGTTCAAGATCAACAATACCTGGTCCTGGCGGATCCCCTCGATTCTGCAGGGATGGCTGAGTGTGTTGCAGATCTATCTGGGCTGGTTCATGCCCGAGTCGCCTGGGCGGTTGATTAGCAAGGGTTGGGACGCTAAGATGCTGCATGTGAGTGCCTGTCCTTTTACCTTCCCTCTCTTCCCTCGATTCCGCCCCTCGACCAGAAGAACCATTCACTCATTTCGCTCGTTCGCAGATGTTCGCATACTACTACACGGACTACAATGAGAAAGACCCGCGCAGTCAACACCAAAGTCGGCTGAATGTCGCTCTTCGCGACGCGGGCAACGGGAAGCACATGTGTATTGCCATTGTGTTACGTCGTACGTCTCTCTTCCTTCTTCCTTCTTCCCTCGCCCTCTTCTAGTCCAGTTGAACGATGAGGACCACCCACTGACACTCATCATACACAGTCTTTCCCCATTGGTCTGGCAACGGCCTCTTCTACTGCTACCCCAACGAGGTCCTCGACCAAATCGGCGGCACCTCGCCCACGATGCAGCTCCTCATCAGCGATCCAGATCCTCTTCTGGGCGCTCCTCGCCAAGCTCGAGCGGCGCTCCCTCTTCCATATACGCACGGGGGTGTCGATCTTCTTCCTCACGCAGATAATCTGCATCCAGCAGTACCAGGCGCACCAGAAGGACGCGGCCGCGCACGGGACGATCGCGTTTATATGCCTGGTTCATGCGGCATATGATTTGGTGTTCACGCCGCTCATCGTGGGCTACAGCGTTGAGGTCCTTCCGTGTCACCTCCGCGCGAAGGGGTTCAACTTTGCCATCTCGTTCTCGTTCGCGTTGATATTCAACCAGCGGATGAACCCGATTGTGCCGGGGACGTTGAAGTGGAAGTATGTACCACGTATGTCGCCTTTCATCGCCCCACTTTCTTTCATCCTCGAGGGCGGCTCGCTGACCTGCTGCCCCTTCCTCGCAGATTGTATACGCAGTCCGGCTCGCGTGAGAAGCTGTGTCCATCTGCTTCAATATCCTCGGGGCGAAGAGCCTCTCCCTCGAGGAGACCGCCGCGCTCTTCGACAGCGAAAGCCCATCGAGCGGCTCGAGCAGGTCGCACCTCTCACCGAGGCAAGAGTGCCAAGACGTACGAGATGAAGGAATTGGATGAGAAAGGGAGTGACAGCTACTTGCCGCCGGTGTTGAGCCATGTTCAGGTTGTCTTGACTCTGGACTCCGACATGCCATATCGTTCAGTGGTTGAGATATGTATCTCATTTCAGCTGGCGGCGCACAATGCATGAACAGAATACAAAGGGTCGGCCCAGTACTGGCCCCCATCGGTGCCTCCTCCTGCAGCTTCAGTTCTAGCACCCGCCCAGCGGCGTGGGCCTCTTCTTCTCCGCGCGCCTAGGACGAGCTAACGCTCGCCTTCTCCCCAACCCTACAGCTCTCTGCACTTTGTCTGTATCGCACTCCGTCGCCGTGCCTCTCCGACAGTTGAGGCTGGACCTAGAACCGGTACCACTAAACGTGCGTGGATCGCTGAGAGGACGACGTGGCGATGGGCGTTCTAGAGCACGAGGATCGCTAATGCGGTGATTGGAGTTGCGGGGTGCTTATTCGTTTATGAATATGCGTGCGCGTGCTTTGAGACGTACGGACAAGGGCACCAGGTGAATTGTCAAAGGGGTGACGGTTAATTTACCGCGGCAAAAGAGCGCAATCTCCAGTAAATTATCCGCACTAATTACAGAAGGGCAAAGGGGTGAAAATGTGAAGTGAGTTGATGTCAGCTGTTCTGCAATATGTAATCCTTTCACTGATGAGCAACTGATAACAGGAAATTCGTTTCTGTGCAGTGATCATAGACCCGCGCATTCGATTCCGCCGACGCAGTCGTTGATCACAACATCCCTTCCCAATCGTCTAGTATCGATCTGCACTTCAATGTCGCAATCAAATTCACTGGCTCTTGCAGTCAGTGCAACACCAGTGGCAGTCGATGACTCAGCCACACCCGCCGGTGCGCTGATTCCAAACTATGGAAACCGAATCGTCCAAAATGGCCCTGGAATGCAGCTCAACCTGGCATTTTCGGCTGGCGGAGTGTATGTGGAAGCAGGACTTCGTAAGGTTGCCAAGGTGCTTAAATTGGGACCTGTCCCTGTCGTGAAGGCTATTGAGACGGTCTTCGCTGATGATGCCCAACGCATTGCAATTCTGGATGAGCTATTTCTTCTCCGAGCGCCCCCGGCCGATGGGAACTCGGTCGCACAGCCGCTGACAGCCCTGAAGGCCTCCAAAACCATCGTGAAGCTGAAGGAGATGTGTGGGAAAGTTTCAAAGTTCACCAGCAGGTAGGTTGTGCTCGTTGTGCCTGTGTATGTCTTTTTGACTCTAACTAGCTGGTACCCGTGCAATGCACGGGATCGGCAATCAAAGGAATTGAAAGTCAATGGTCTGAGAATTGGCTGAGCATCGAAATGAACTGTCATTGGTCGATCAGATAGCGTGCAAGGATTCTCGAGAATTGCTAATCCGATCAGAGTGGCAGAGCCTGAGGGTATCGAACCTGCGCTAGTAGTAGGTGCCATTCGACAGTGAGGAGGAGAGAGTTGGGAGAGAGTTTTGCTATGAGTTGCAGAAGGAGCCTTCACAACACCACTGCTCGTTCTTATAATATCGAGATGTGCTTAGGCTGTAGAATGTTCTCGTCAATTCCATCCTACATATATTTGGATGGAGGCAACGAACCTTCTAGAATCGACAGCGGGGAAATGCCTAGTTTTTCTTCACTGTGGGAAGGAAACACACTGATATTCAGTGCTGACTTGACAGTTACGCGGTGCTCGCGTTTCCAATACATCGGATCGACTGGGAGGCCGGTCCATGGACCAGTCCATAGGTCCACGGTGGCGCGTCGCCTCGCGGCCTACCACATTGCCTTAGTTGCTCCTATTGCCCTTCCCAACCCAACAATAGGCCCAGACCTTCGACTATTCACCTTACTACTCCATCACTGTTCACGGCACTTTGCCGCTGCGAGCACCCTTCCCGCAGCTGTCCGGCGGCGGCGGCTTCCGCTTTGCTAATGTTTTGCTCCGATGCCACCAGCCACCAGCAGCTCCCAGCTCTCGAGACTTTCGCGGCTACAAGCATCTCGGAAAGTGCACATGTAGTATAAGTAAAAATGGACTTTGTAGAGTTATTAACCAGCATTTTAGAATCAATTCTGCCCACCCTCGCCAAATGAGCTCCGGCTTTTCAGCGGTCAGCCCCTGCCAGCCTGGGACCATGATCTCCAACGCATCCTCGGCTATCCTCGGCGGCTTGCGCAGGATCAACAGCTGCTGACACGCTAGTTATCATGCACTAATCAGTGCCAACAAATTGTGGATACACAATAGGGCTGCTCAATTCCTTCGTTCACGTTCACGTTCAAAACCGAGTGCCGTAACCATCAATTCCGCTACACATTTAGTACAGTTATCCACCAGTCACTGATACAATTTTGCATGTGCTACTGTGACCTCAATTCTGCTTCAATCTCTCCAATTCTTGTCTCATATGAAAGGCATGATAATTGTGAGTCTGACCATGTACTTCTCGCTGCGAGGATCAATGCCCCAGGGGGCTCAGACAGGCAAACTTAAACGGCGGACTTTGAAAATTCCTGTCAATGCCGGACGGCAACTGTAAGACCCTGCCGGCGATCTGCAATGCAGCGACGAAAGTAGTCTAGTAACGAAGTTATATTGTGAACATAAGAAACGGAAAACATACTGCATACCTAGTAACGAAGAGAATAAATCTAAAGAACGAGAACGAGAAGTTTTCCAGTAAGATATAAGATCGTCCGATGCGGAATAGCCCCTGACCGGCCGATCGAACGCTCGGCCGCGTTTGCGCACCGGCCGCTTTCGCGAGCGGCCGCTTTCGTTGCGCGCCCGGCCGCTTTTGCGAGCGGCCGGTCCGGCCGGTTTGTCGAACATCCGGCCGAAATAACGCGAATCCGAACCTCTCCATCCCATATCATAACACCCGGTCCAGCCCAAAGAAATCTCCGTCTTCGTTTAAGGCCCGTGCCACCCTATCGCTTCCTGCCCGCCGCCTTCTTCCTCACATTCCGCGTCTTCCCCACCGCCTCCGCGGCCGAAAATTCCGCTCAGGCCAACGGCGCACGCTCCTCCAGATTGTACACCGGCTCCCAAGTATCCTCCATCTCTCCGTATCCCTCCCACCAAACCAAATACTCCACTCCACCCGCTCTCTTCCTCGACTTCAACACTCGGTCCACCTCATACTCCACACCACTCTCCAGTTCGATCCCGGCCGGCGGTTCTTGTTTCCGGCCGATGATCGTATCCTCCGAGGCGGGAACCAAACAGGAGACGTGGAAAACATCGTGAATGGCCCACAAAACCGGAAGTGCGACACGGTACGCGGTCTCCGAGAGTTTCTCGGTGATGCGGAACGGGCCGAAACACTTGAAATCGAGCTTCGCGCTCGGCCGCACCGACTTCAAGTCCGCCCGCTCAATAAACACTGAATCTCCGGCGATCCAGTCCGGGGATTCGTCTACCCACCGGTCGTGGAATCGCTTCATCCGTTGTGCCGTGAGTTCCAGCATCGCTTTGAGGTCTTCCTG
>KV417825.1:0-48810 GCA_001630335.1 Athelia psychrophila
AAGAAGAAGAAGAAATAGAGTTGGAGAGCACGATTGCGTTATCTCGCCGCAGGGAAACATTCTTGGTGGCGTGTTGAATCGTCTTCTAGTCCACTTCTGTTGCATTTCATCTATGTTGATCCGTCACACGAGTCAACACGTCCCGTCCCACGCATGCCTCAACAAAAGACAGCCTTATCAGTATGCTATGCCTTGGGCTGCATCGGCCTTCAGCTGGCCAGGGTAACCCGAGATTATCCAGCCTACATCTAACTCTAACGATGCATCATATTGATTTGTTTCTTTGCTCCTGGCCGTGGCCGTCTAACGGATTCCCTTCGGCTGGACGGGCGTGCTGCTGCTTGCGCGGCCATTTTCTTGGGCGTTATGGAGACTGACGCGTTGGGTCAGCGCTGCGTTCGCCTCATCTCTGTTTTCGTTAATTTGCTAGGCATGTTCAAAACATTGGCCTTGAATGCAGAGAAGAGCCTTCGCGTATCTCGGGGGTGCCCAAGCTCAAACAAAGGAGAAGTATCAAATATATGAAATACAAAAGTTTGCATGACTACAGCTTTTCACTCGGAAATCTTGATGACGATTTTTCCGACATGTTTCTGAGAGCCCAGAGCTTCGAAGGCCTCCCGAGCCTTTTCGAATGGGAAGACCTCCGCCACTACCGGTCGAATCTTGTTTGCGGAAATGAGACGATTCATATCCTTAAATCTAGCATGCAATAAGTGCGTGCTGAAACTCAAAATAGTTCAATGAGACGTACTGAGCAAGCGACCCCAGCAAAACACCGCGCATGCGGGCGCCTTTAAACAGAAGCCCTATCACAGCATCGACGGGCTCTGGAGCCTGTGTAAAATATCGTGAGCCAACATCTACGCAAAAAACGTCTGGTACATACCTTTTCTCCGCCAATCCAGCCGACGATATGGATACATCCGCCTTGCGCGACGGCCTTGAGCGAGTGTGGCATAGTCGATGGGCCGCCTACCTGTTGTACGCGTAGTATCAGTAACATCGTTACCAACAATATGGTCATACTGACCTCAACGATGTGGTCGATTCCGCGCCCATTTGTCTATTATATCTAGATCATTACCAGGGACTAGCGAGGTAAATCATCGGAATACTCACGATTTTCATGACCTCAGCACTCCAGTCGGGCGTCTTAACGTAATTGATAGCATCGTGTGCCCCGAGCTTCTTCGCAAGCTCTAGTTTCTCGTCAGAAGAGGAGGTAACGATGACATGGGCACCAGAGGCCGCGGCGAATTGCAGCGCGAACCTGCCTTCTGACATCAACACTTTGCACAATATTTTTGAGCCGCGATGAAAGCTTACGTAGCCACCCCACCGGTTCCGAGGACGAGCACAGTTTCGCCGGCCTTGAGCGACGATTCTCCCATGAGCACGTTATAGGCGGTCAAAGCAGCGCAACTGGTGGAATGAGAGAGTTAGCAAGTGGCAAATTACACGTGTCCATTGACACTCATGGCAGAGTGGACGCCTCTTCGTAGGACAGATGATCCGGGATACCGACCAGCGACTGTCGGTGAAGACGGTCAGAGGAAAGTGTTCGGCTGAAGGTCATGCATCAAAAACTTACCCGAGCAGGGAAGGTGCGGTACTCCACGAGAACACCGTCGATGTTACCCCCAAGGCACGTATCCAAAAAATTAGCCGGCACAATGGGCCCATACATGTAGTCACTGAGGGTCATGTGCCCGCAAACTCTGTCTCCCTGCTTCTAGTCTTTGACACCATCACCGATAGATATAACCTCTCCGGCAAGATCAGAGGTCGGTATCAAGTTTTCCTTTATTCTAATGTTTATTGCTGTTAATACCTATTGCTGGGCCTTGGAGTTGGACTGTACTTACGGTATTGCAGCGTTTGCGGTGCCGTTCACAATCACAATATCACGAGCCTACAGTGGTAGATGTTTAGTATATGCATTGGAGGAAGGATCGATGTACAAACGTTCAGAGAGACAGCGTGCACTTTGATGAGTACTTCGCCTGCTTTGGGCTTCTCGATGGCAAGCTCTGTAAGTGTTAGACTCTAAAAGCCATCACGCTTCTCAAAAGGTCAGCTCATTCGATAGTCACGTTTAGAGGGCTTACCTTGGGAAGATAGTAGGCTTGTGTAGTCAAAGGAATTGACATGGCAGAAGATGCAAGGGTGATTGGGATAATATATCTGCGGTTTGAGCATCTTTATAGTATTCCGTCAGGCAAGGGCTGGGCTGGTGGAATAACGAATGACCGGTGGCCGACGAAGTACATATTCCGGACATGCGGAGATTACATCTCTTCGGGATATGCTGACAAAATCGCGGGTAATACTAATAACAAGCATATAGGAAAGGCCGGCTCTCTAAGCTTCTGTGATAAGTGGGCTCTGGATTCCTGATGCGACGCAAATGCGTGTTCCTTCGTAGAAAAGGACACTGCCCGCCAGCGTGAAGCACTCGGGCCGGAAGCGGATTGTACCATTCCCGCTAGTGATAGAAATAAGCATTGGCCCACAGGTAAGCCCGCAAGTATCAAGAGCTCGATCGGTACTCGTACCCGTAGATCCGCAGTTTTCGTATCGGCGGGTACGGGTAGAACCATCCACCGACCCTGAAGGACCTTTGAGATGCTTTGGCGGAGAGCAAGTGCACAGGATGGACCTTGTCGCCAATAACCATTGGCTGAGGACCATGCAAATCCAAGCGAAACTATGATCAAGTTCAAATTCAAAGAAGGAGCTTGCGTGATCGTGTTTAAATATTGTGGTATTCGCGGCGCCAAGGCCTTTGGCAAGCTGTCCTCCGCTCAACGAAGCGTGGTTCTCCAATCAAGCAGGCGAGAGTCTGCTCGATTGTCATGTTTCCGGCAGCCTGGTACAAATTAGTTGAATTTTGAGGCCATTGAAAGAAACCAGCAGGTCTAAACGCAGCTGAGCACGACAATCTGACCGTGACCAAACCTTCGGAACACATGATCAGACATCCCAGATATCAAGGCAGAGCACAATTTACAGAGTATTATCATTGCCAAGATGCATTGTCGATGTGATGTTCATGGTATCGCAATTGGTGGTATGTGGGAGAAGACAGGATAAGACGGTAGGATCGTGGATATGACAGAACAAACACCCAGTGGTTTTCCTGAGTGACCATCAGGAAATCATCAGCAAGTCGGTCCGAAAGCTACATGCCGTTGCACTGTTTGGGATGTTGTGGCACATTTATAGCGTATTCTAAGGTCTTGAAAAGCCTTGTAACGATGACTGCAACTTTTTCAAATGTTGGCAACAAGTAGGCAACAATCCTACGAGTTATAAATGTGTCACAACGATTTCCAGATGTTTGTCAAAGTACCGTGAAGTTCGATCGATCATTTATTGTGTTTGCATTGACCCCCAAAAGGTTCCGGAGCATCGCGACTCTCTGGAAACTTTCAGTCTCCTTACACTGGTTTATATCTCTGCTGGAATCCTGCTCTCTTTTGAGAACCTTGCTCGTCGGCCGCGCTAATGCTCTAAGTCCACACTTCCACACTGTTCCATGAGATCCGGCGGAGCTTGAACTTAGGACCAGGTGTGTACTTAGGCACGAAATCGTCTTTTCCCCACTTTAACTTCCTCTCCTCCCTCCCATCACTTCCTCGCCTGTTTTGCAACGTCCTCCCATCTTCTCAGCCTCATTCATCATAGCCGATATAATACAACCCTCTAGCTCTCCACTGACACCCGTCATTAAGACTTGATCACCGCATCGGGCTGAGTCGCCTATGGCTTGTCCACACACTCTTACGACTTGAACATAGAGCACGATGACTGGCAACAAGCATACAGTTATTCTTGGATTGGTTCTCTCTGCGCCATAACAAGAACGGTTAATGTTTGGCATCACTAAGAAGCTCCAAGACATGAGTCAGGACCTCTACCCCGTTCTCGCGCATTCACAAAACTGTCTTTCCCTCGAATTCACCTCTTCAAATCGGCCAAAATCTCCCACGTACAAGGCCTTCCAAACATCTGGTGCACCAGGCTTCGCCTCTACGCTAAGTTCACGTCTCGTGATCTACACACCTCTTCTTAGCAAAATCCACTGGACGCCTTCAACATCCTATGCACTTTGATCATATAAACTCAATTTTGGATCGCTCAGCCACTTCCATACTCAACGAACACTTGCTTTACTCACTCGAGAGGCGAATGAGAACAGACCGCCCACGCTCACACAGTATCTCGTCATACGGACCCTCAACTGCGTCTCTCTGTGTCTCCGCAGTCACGGTCACAGTCACCCAGGGAAAACCTTCTTGTTGCTTATGCGGCTAGCAATCCCCCTCTCGCTTTATAGTTTCTAGTGAAATGTTTACATAGCGCATGTTTATAGTTTTGCAATGCAACAATTTGTGCCATCTCCCTTACACGTGCCTGCCAATGTCGGTACATCCAAGCTCTATAATGTGATCTCAATTTATAGATGCTCAGAAAATTTGCAGCAACTTGAAACCTATCCAATGTTTCTACATTTTATCACGACCTCTTAAGTTTGTAAGGGAATCGGGATTTACAGTCACTCAAAAAGTAGCTACACTTTAACACAACGTCTTAAGTTTACAATGAAATCGGAATTTACAGCCACCCGTAACACTGAGACCGACTCGCAAATCATGTGATATTACATGTTTTTCATAAAGTTTCTAAGTTTATAAGGGCATTCCAGGTCTTCTACATTTTTCGATCAATATAACACCTTTATAAAACTTTGTAGAAAATCCCCCATTCTGCTGATGATTGCACGGTGCACTTTATCCCCAGATACTGGTTCCGAGATCATAACAGCTTTCTCTCTCCTTACAAGGCGTTGCAATGCTCTTGCAATGACTTTCGCATCTATACAAGCACTCTCTCAACTTGTAACGGCATTATCTTCTCTGATCAAAACAAGCACATTGACAATGCCTTTGCAATGCCATTATAACCTGCCTACAATTCTTCCCTCCGTTTCAGCCGAGCAGAAATATTTGTATGTGTCTTGCAACTACGATTTTTGGGTTGCTGTGAAACAGTGAAGTCCTTCAATGTCTACCCTAAACCGCATCACCCCCTCGGAAGACCTCAGCTCTGAGCCTCTGAGTCATAAACAGCCCAACATCATCACCTCTCCCGCTCAGCGGCGTGCTCGCTGAACTTCGGGCTGTTCTCTTGGCCCCACACCGGGTACTCCAAATCTTGGATTGTACATTGCATGAACTGGTGTAAATCGTCGGAACCTCATGTGCGGGCTGAATCGGGAGGACAGGCTGGCATTAACATCGGGTGCCTGAACATTAAGTTCACTAAATAACACTCTCAATCGAGGTAAATTGATTGCAATTGTTTGGGCCCGCCCTCCACCATATATAAACCCACTCACATAGTCACTCCTTCCTAGCTCCACTCTCTTCCTCCAACCACCACCTCCCATCGCAGTCCTTCCTCTGCTCTTTTCCTCCAACACGGGTCCGCCCTACGAATTATAGCTCCGGCCTCAATCCACACGGGTTTCTTACATTTCACGATAAATATCACTACCTCGGTATACTTTCTGGCCAGCCTTCTGTCACTGAGGTCCGTAATCAAGATCCATCAAGTCCGCTTCTGGTCGTTGCTACGTCTGGTTACTGCCTTCAAAGGACCGCTTTCCGGACGTTTCAAATCAAATATCTTCTGTAACCTGAAATCTCTGCTCTGTGTCTGATGTACCCAGGACCCAGGACGTCAAGATGTTGCCACTATAGGACATTTCTCAAAGTCTCATCACCAAGATCTGCTGCTCGTGTGGCACGGCCGGAGCATTCAATCACAATTTCAAAGAATCCCCCTAGCTCGCAGCCATAGCGGCAGCCCCTCGATTGGGGAATGCCCCGTCTGTCGCCTCCACAGTCGCCAGTAGTACAAATAATCTCGCTATGTACTTAGTTGTCTCGGCATTTGTATATTGTATGTACTTGCAATGCAACATGAATTTTTCATCTGTTTATTAACTTGTGGCGCGGGTCAAATCCTTGACAGGTCATCATAAATGCTCATAATTTCTGCAGTAATTGTGATGACCACGGACCTTTATATCACGATTGGATATTCGGAGAGCTTTGACACTTTCACGACTGGCCGCTATGTCCTTCGTGTGCGCAATGCCTGCAATATCTGCATATTCTACGTAATAAATGGACCTTTACATTAGAACTTAAGTGCAATATAAAGTCGACCTGAACATTTTAACCATTCACTCAATTGTGGCCTTTACAATGGCCTTATATACCTTTATCACGGTGTGTGGTTTTTCCTGATGCCGAGAGTTCCAAAAAGGACCACGGAAACTAACCCCTATCTTTGTCCGGTATTTGAGAGGACCCCGGCTTATGCTGCAGCATGTCCGATCCCTATTGCCTCCTTTGTACACAGTTTGCCCTCCAAAAAAAGGCCTATGTCCGATCCATACACGTACACTAGTCGCCAAATTTTGGTCGATGTCCGATCTTGTAGCCGTACGCAAGACCGCTCGTGATCATAGGTCCGATCCGTTTCGCATACAGATTTACGAGATGGCCAGGGCTTCGTGGGCTTGGAGAGCGCCCCGATGCGATGGCTGGATGTGTATTGGGTACAATATATATTGAGAAATCCAGCCCTGTGATTGGCTGTGCACCAGAATTTCCTTTTCCTGTCATCACACTACATAATACACTTTTACCAGCATTTACCCATCCTTTTTGCATCCTTTCAGCACTCAGCCGTACAACACCATTATCTCTTCTAATCACGGCGTGTTGCTGACTTGTAATGTTTGCCAATATCGGTTTGCTTATTGCCAGCCGCGAGCCCTGAGATGTTTCGCAATGACTACACAGTCAACTACTTTGCAGCCAGGGGAGATGGATGCGGAGGAAAGTGACGAGGGTGTAGAATAATTTGTGGTCGGTTTTCTGATTTCATGTACAGTTTTGGCGGTTTTTGATGTCCGATCCGCAATGCACACACAAGTACAATTATTTCATGTCCGATATGATTCACGTACAAATGTACCATCAAAACCTATGCCCGATCCGATTTGCACACAGTTTCACTCAATATGGCAGCGTACACAAAGCGCTCAAATTGACCTTTTTCGGATCGGACATGCTGCAGCATAAACCGGGGTCCTTATTTGAGGGCCAAAATTGGCCTCATCTCTTAGGCTTGTGACCATCCGTTTCTGGCAAGCTCCGTAACCTCTGCAACGTAAACTCACGTCTCTTTTCTTAATCTGTTAAAGAGGTGTGAAAGCTTCCGAACATATACTAGTAGCGAGTCTACTCATCTCTGTCCAAAGTTCGCGTATTTGAGGCTCAAACAAGGCCATCTCTGTCCAGAGTTTGCGTATTTGAGGGCTTTGGGCCTCAATTTTTTTTTGACTCATACCAACAGCCGCTCCATCAGCAAAAGAGACCAAACCTTACGAGGACTGGTGCATGTGGTAAGGCCCCTGAGAGAACGGTACCGACTTGTAAAGAACCAGTACACTGTTATTGACCTTGCAAGGAATGTAACAGGGCAGTGGGAGTGTCGCAGGGTAGTGGTTTCCTTGCAGCACATATATAAGTGTGTCGGAGGCTTGTGGTGATTATACAAGGAGGGCACAAGCAGCATAAGGTTTGGCCCGAGCACGCCATCCGATCGACGTCACCGCGTCATCGCTTGTTGAAGTTGTTCTTCACTTCAACGCGCTCTAATTGACACACCGGCGGACCTTGAAATTGACTTGAAAAGCTTTGCGCCGACGAAACCTCTCTTGCTTCTGCACTACAACCATTTCCTTTCTGCCTTCACGTCCTCTGCCTGGCTGCGCGTCTCCTTGTTGGCACATCCCCCATCTACGCGCACTGTCCCCTCACACATTCCCTTAACGTGTACCCTCCTCTGCGCGTACCCTCCTCTGAGCCTATCATCCATTGATGCGTCCCTCCGAGTCCGTCTCCGCATCACACCCTTCGCGTATCATTCCCTCTACGCGCCCCTGCCTTCGCGCACCCCTCCCGCTACACGCTACAAGCTCTACGCATGCCCTCCCTTGCGCATGCCTGTCTCGACGCGTCCCTACCTCGGGTCTGGACATGTCAGACTTGAGCGAGTGGGATGTGTGTATGTGCATCTCTCGCACTGCACATCCTATGTGTCCCAACCCCTCTCATATCATCCCTTCTCTCGCTCATCTGCCTTCCTTTCTCGCCTCCGCTCCCATCCCGCGATCGCTTCCCTGCCTCTTCATCTTCTCCACCGGTAGCTACCGCCATATCAGATCCATAACGCTCGACAATCGGGAAGGTCATCAACCAGTAAGACAATATCCATGTTCCGTAGTTACTCTACTGATCTTACAGCCATATTCACGGACTGCTATATATCTGCTGCCATTTGTTGCGCCTGCAGCATCATGTGAGTGATCCGCATGTTGTTCATATTCTTTGTATGTCTTACTTACCATCTTATTCACCGCTATATCCTCATCTTGCATAGCTCTCAAAACCCCGTCATCATCTTCTTGTCTCGCGTCAGCGCCATCCGGCGCCCCCTTCCGTCTTGCGACTACTACCCGCTGAAGTCGAGGCCTTGTATATCACATCGTGTCGTAGCTACAGGCAATATGATTATTTTGAACCTTCTACCATTTTGTGTGATCAGGTTCTGTATCCGCAAGAACTGGCAGCGGCAATCCTGGTGTATCGCATTGGCCGCCTTGGGCGGCCTTCTATACCCTGGCAAGGCTCAACCAGGCTGACACACCTTATGAGAAGTAAGATCCTGGAAGACCCTGGTGGCCCCTGGTCAGTTGCATCAGTCCGTTCCAAGGCCTTATATGCTGTTCACCAGGCTGTTATATCTGCTACATATTTTAGCACCTTATATGGCCTATCAAGTCCTTGTAATTTCAGGGGCATTTTGCTGATGTCAGTGCCGCAAGTTGTGACGACAATTTCTTTTCTTTTCAATCTCGATTCAACTTGGACATGGAACTCTGAATAATTTAAGCCTCGGCCGGCCGTCTTCTCGCTAACATGCCCACCTCACAATCTGTGTCTCTGGTGGTGCCAACAAGAAAAGGCCCGCCTACTCAGCATGATACACATAATACAGGAAAGGGGTTTCTGCGTATTGATTGTACATATTGATGAGATGTGTATGCATATTCAACTCTCCACTGCAGCCGCGCCAGCCGCGCAAAATCTGGGTGATTTTGTGACTATCACGTGACCACGTCTGTCCGGTTTTGTGTATTTGAGGCCCAGGTGGTGGTGAGGTTCGGTTTATTTTTCCGACACTTTCCCTGTATAAGGGAGCGCACCGGTATCCATACTAAGTACATCTGTGATTACTATCTATGGAGCCTCCACCCCCTTAAACGCGGGCAGCCAATCTCTAACCCCGATTAGTGTATCTTATGCATCAGTTACCCCCAATAACTAGATATATATGATAGCAGGGTTTTTGAGACAAGCATGTGATGGAAGATATCACGTGGTGTTAAGGTTTGCAGGCCCTCTCTAAATTCACCACTTGAGGCGCAATTCCGCCACAGTGCGTCGCGAAGCGAGGCCAGTTCCATGGAGCCGTCACATGTACATTGCATATTTGAGGCCCAAATTTGACCAATGTGCCGGACAAACATAGGTGGGAGTTTCCGTGGTCCTTTCCAAAAGCGCTAGCGAGCCATTACTATTGTTAGCGGACTCACATTCTTTATCCCCCACGGCAACACACAGGTCTGGGACATCACCCTTGGCAGGGGGGTGGATGGTTGATCTTTGAGATAGCAAAAAGAGTATCAATTCGTCTATTATCTCGAAGGCCATCATTTTGCTGCTAATGTTACCGCCCGTTTCCCTGATTTCCCTGATTTCCCCGAACCATACAATCATCCCGATCTGTTCCTCTACTGTACATCTTCTAAAATATGCTGCATATATATATTGCGTCTTCCAGGGTCACCGCCGCGCCCCTTGCTTGTCCCCCCTGCCCCTCCCGCTATGCTGCCTACCCAAGCACATCCAACAGAGTCCAAATATACCTAGATATAATGAGAATGAAAGGATGGAAGAGTCAATGAGGGGAGGGGGGTTGGCAAATTGTTGCCAAAAAGGTGAAACTTCCCTGCAAATATTTCTACAGGGGGGTATATAAGGAATAAGAAGGGATATGATATGGATTTGGTAGCCATGCTGGGTCAGTGCAGAGCAACCCAGGGGAGAAGAGGGGCTAGAATGGGTGCCGTGTGAACCAAGACACATCATTGTGTGCAAGATCCTAATAAGGGATGTGTGCACACACGTTTACGGTTTCTCGGTGCGCAATCCCTTTGGGAAACGTCCCAGATATACCACCACACATTTTTAGAGTGCATGGGGGCTGGGTTTGAGGTGCTGAGCATGTGGGGCCGATGGTTACGGCGGGGAAGTGTCTGCGAGACGACGAACGGGGGAGGACATGCATAAACTCAACACCCTTCCACACATCTAGAATCTATCCAGGAGGATAGGGATATAGACATGGTGTGTAAAAAAGCGAAGGGATGGAGTGAGGGAGTGGCCGTTGCTGGAGGGGAGGGGAGGGGCCCAGGACTGCTGCTGCAGGGTCCTGGCCCCTATATATACCTGTAACTCAAAGTAGCGAGTGAACCTGTGCAATATATTGTAAATACCTTTTCCAAGCTCCCGCAGCCCGTGCGCCCGCTAATCTGTCGTTGTAGTGGTGGTAGGAGGAGAAGTCAATGATCGGATGTGTTGGACATTTACTTCCGACCATCCGATCATCATTGTCCACAACGTCAGCAGAACTCAAATCGTCATATGCATCGGGCATGTTGAATCATGGAAAATATAATCTATTTACTCACCTGAATCATTTCGAACTTATCTAACAATCACCGGATGAATATCCATCGAAACCGAGTGTCCGAGGCGGGCACTTACTTAACTGGCCAGTTGTTCATGCCCATCGGTTGTCTTTTCAAGCTTCCACTGGGGATGGGCAATTCCCGCTAAGTTAAAAATTGTTCCCACACTCATTGAAGCCGAAAACCACATTAGTTCGTGACCCACCTAAAGACACAAAAGCATTCCATGTTTGTGGATTGATAGGCATCCATAGACTCCTTGTTTATATGGACAAAGTTGTTCAAGGATATTTTATTGAGGGCTTCTTCGTGACAGAATTTTTCCCCCACGTCTTGGGCAAATTTCCCAGTCCAATCAGTGAGAAAATTGGAGTCTATCTACAGTTTAAGAACAGTTATGGCAGTTTCGTTATGAAGAAGCCCTCCATTTTGAGCAGAAATGGAAAAGCCTTGTACTACCCAAATGGCGAGGATGAGCCCACAGGCTGGAAAACGTGAAATGGTTTTCGCATGATTAAGGACAGACTCTGGCTTGATCACTCAAATGAGGCTTGATCACAGCTAGTTTCTGGGGATATATCATTTGGATTAGCTATTAGAATCAAACCACAATCATATATTCGACTCTGCTTGCGAGTGGAAGCTAGAATGCTCAGTCCACATTTGAGGTGGCTCGAACACACCTCGTGTAAAGATTCCAAACATACATGAATTAATGCACTCGACGATACAAAACGTGAATTCAAGACAACTACCACCTCCTAACTCCTATGAATTACATGCACTGTTAAGTTGATCCATTTTCAAGGGGTATGCAACAATAGATCCCGACACACGGGGTGGGGGGGGGGTCCAAAGACCCTAATCAGAAAATCGGACTCCAAAAAATCACCGCCACAGTCGTGTTTGGGGAGTCTTTTGGAGAAAAAGTTTGCCCAAATTTGCGTATTCTGACCAGTTTTGAGTTACAAAATGAGATTTGCCCGCATCTTACTCAATACTGTATTCTTCCCGCATGTGGCAAAAGGCGAAACAGTTATTTTGCAGCTATTCTGTGTGTGTGCAAAATATTTTCCTTGCAGATGTCACTTCTCTATTACTTTCATGTTGAAATCACACCATAAAATGGAACTTTAGTTGAAATCTGCGATGTCAAACAAAATTTTTTGAAGACACGAGAAGCATGGGGCGTGGGAATTACCCTCCGCATAAGGCAATTGGGGGGGGGGGGGGGGCAGGCCCCCCCGGGGGGGGGGGGGGGGGGGGGGGGGGGGGGTCATCCAAGCCTAATCCGAAAATTCGACCCTGTGTATGGTATTATTTTTTTGCATACCTCTTGTCCATTCTTGAGTTGAAACAAGGTTAATCAGTGCAGCATACACCTTTAGTCTGACTGGAGAGGCTTGGGTCATCGGTTTCAAGCAGTTTGGCTGATGGGAATATTACATAAGCGTGACACGGTCTTTACCCCATCCCCACTTCCACTGTTCCAGGATGGCCGATCAAGACGTGCATGTCACGTTTTCCTCGGCCGTCCAGCAGCATCACATTCAACACGCAAATGCAACACAAATGTAGTAAACTTTTGAACCAAGAAGCTCGAGCACTCATATATGGTACATTGTCTGTTAGACATGCAGCAACCTCCAAGTCGATCAATCGGTAGCATTACTTACAGAGCACGCTCACCCGCGCCGCGCGCGTCTGCGTCTGTAACTTCCCTATTTCTGATTATCTCTATCCGCCTTTGCCTGAGCAGCGGCTTCGAGTTCCCTGAATGTCCCGCTCTCCATACACATGGTTCTGAAGATGCCATCTGCCTTGTTAATCAGCGCAAGGGGGGTGTCGAACTCAGCAATCTACAAGGTTCAAGTTAACAAAGCGGCTAGGAGAAAGTAAATGGAGGTAAGAACCTTCCCCTTGTCCAAGACGATGAGGCGGTCGTAATCGATGACCGTGCGCAAACGATGAGCAACTAAATGAGAGTCAGCACGTGGGCACGTCCATTGGAATAACTCATACCAGTCAAAAGCAGCGAGTCGTTGAATTCCTCGCGAATAGTCGCTTGGATTTTGGCATCCGTAGCAAAATCGATGTTGCTCGTTGCTTCATCCAGAATAACGACAGCGCTTCGGCGCAGTAGTGCACGCGCCATGGCCAACAACTGTCTCTGCCCCTGAGAAATATTCGTTCCTCCTGCGGATACTTGTGTGTTCAGCGAAACTGTTACCTATGCGTCGATATCAGTGCCAGTGCTCGTGATTGACATTGTCGAAACGGAACCTTCACGCACAGTGCCGTCTGAAGAGGCGGCTCGGTCTTGTTGCCGGGAGCCTCTTTGAGACCGCTGTGCACTTTTGCTTATCATTTGCACACGGCACAGAACATCAAGGCAGTCGTTGTCGGAATGTTCGCCTGCGAGAGTGCTTAGTCAATGGTCTCCCGGAGGGCGGTGGTAGACTCACCAAAGGGATCCAAATTGTCCCGCAGCGTGCCCGAAAACAGTGTAGCATCCTGAGGTATGAAGGTCTGTCCAATATTAGCTCGTGGCCCAGTGCTTACATGGGACGGTCTACTCACAAGGCGTGACCGCAAGTCGTGAACGCCGATGGTTGATATATCGATACCGTCAATCAGGATGCGTCCTCTGGCTGGATCGACCTACCACAGCCCAAATGTGAGGAAACGCATTGGGTAGCAGTGGTGGTGGTGGGCAGAACTCACAAATCGCAGAATGCTCATTGCTAGCGTTGATTTCCCGCTGCCTGATAAAACACGTCAGCGACAACCAAACACATGTTTGAAAGGGCGCCTACCAGTTCTTCCGAGGAGCCCAATCCGCTCCTTCGCCTTGAGCTTAAAGGAGACATTGTGAAGAACCGCTGGCAGCTCTGGCGCGTACTTGATGGTTAAGTTCTCCACGGTAATCAGGGAGTCTTTGGTGGCGCTCGACGGCCAGTACGCCGGCGGGCGGTTCGATTCGATAATGGTTTGGGGCTCTTGTGGGAGGCACTCCATAAGTCGGTCTACAGAATTAAGAGATACTTTGGGTAGAGTCGAGACGCGGCAGCCCCAGTAGATGTTTGACGTTAAAGACATGGCCGAAGTCATGCACAGCGCCGCAGTGCCGGCCTCCACCCAAGAAGACAGACTGAGCAAAGTGGTGATTAACACAATCAGCGCACCCAGTGCATCGAAGTTGAGCAAGAGCCATCTGTTCATTATCCAGAAGGAGTACCACATCTGCGGAGGTCATTAGATGAGATTGAGCTGAGCACATCGCCAGTCGTACCTTTGTGGTTATATCAATCTGTCAAATGGCACATTAAGCATCGGTACGTGCAGAAAGTCTGATGCATCGGCTTGCCTTGACATGTAGATCGTCCATGAACCGCTTCTCAGAGAAGAACGCACGGACAGTCACAATGCCCTCGAGAAGCTCGGCGAAGCCGCTAATTATGGGCGAGCGGGTGTTGGACCCCATCTGCTGAAGCTCACTAGCCGTCTTGAAGTACTCTTTAGCCAACCTGGAATAAATCAAGCCTAGAAGGAAAGCGGGCATGAGGAAAACAGGGAAGAAGTAGCTGCAAGAAGACGTCAATATCTTGCCGTCTATAGTCATTGAGACGGCACTTACACCACTGTCAAGATAGCAGCGAAGAAGACAGGCAGCGATCCCTCGACAACCTGCCACTCGTCAATCGGTGGCTGATCGATGGCCATGAGGTCCTGCGGAACAAATCTCAGTTATAAGGAAATTTGCACACGGAACAGGACAGACCTTTCGAAATCGATTGAGCGTGTGGCCCTGAGGAGTGACATCCTAAAAATTCATCAGCACACGTTGTAACGCGGATGCGGGAGGGGCTCTAACTCACATGCCAACGTATGGTGGCATAGACCACTGCCAATAACAGACGCTTGAAAATAAGCCGTGATACCCTCAGAGCGGCCGTAGATCGCGCGAAGATAGTGACCAGAGTAGGAGATGCCGCCGCCATAAATCCAATCATGGTGTATATTCCAACGTAGAACAGGGGATTGTCCCGAGCCCTAGGGAGATTGTAGTCGGCGGTCGATACATCAGTTGGGCGGAGGAAGTGCTGGTAGTAATGGTTGGAAAGCGATCCGCCAAGCGCCAACTGATGCACCGCTGTGGAGAACGAGCTGTAGACGGCGGTCTGGTTGTAGTCTTTGCCGTAGGCGTTGCCCCATTTCCTGATCCACAGTTTCTCGCCGACGCCTAAGAGCGGTGTGACAACGAAGCAGGTACTCAAAACACCGAGCCCCCAGTACACTCTGATACATATTAGTGGCCAAATATCAACAACAGGTCTTAAGCACTCACGAAGGTCTGACGGACGCTTGGTAGGCTTCGTTATTCGTGAGCTCCCGGGGCTCCTTGGCCTCGGCTTCGCTATCCAGGTCTGCGGCAGGATCTACAGCGGCATCTACAACGATAACCGCTTCCTTCTTGAGCACCTCTACAGCTTCATCTTGAACAATATCCTCGAGGACGCCCCGGTTGCGCAGCTCCTCGACAGTCCCCTGAACGTCAATCCTGCCGTCCAGCATCCGGACCAAGTAGTGAGTGCCCGGCAGCACAAGCTCGACGTGGTGTGTAACCAAAATCTACAATTCCAAAATCAGAATAGACAGGACGTGAAGGGAGGGCAAATTCACAACTGTGCGGTTCGCCAGCAGAGGGCCTTGAAGCAGCTTCTCGAATAGGAAATGAGATGTGTGGCTATCCTGGGGTAGCGTATCAGCCGACAGCGTCCTCGTAAATGCGCTGTGTACACACCACGGCGCTCAGCGGATCGTCCAGCAGCACATATTTAGTCCTGGCATAGACAGCGCGAGCCAGGGCGACTCGTGTCTTTTGGCCTCCGGACAGACTCACACCTCTCGCACCGATTTTGGTGTTGTCGCCATCCTCAAAATTGCTCAGATCCGTCCGCAGCGCACAACACTCAATGACGTCATTGTACCGCGCCGCGTCGTACGGGTAGCCGAACAGGATGTTGTCCTTGATTGACTGGCGGCGCAGCCATGGGGACTGCGCCGCGTAGGAGATCGCGTGCATGAGCCCATGGGCGTCGACCTTGGACGGGTTCTTCGCCATGATGATGTGCCCGCCTGGCTGGAGCGTCATCTCGCCCAGCAGCGCCATCTGACAAGCAATCAAGCACAGGTCATGTCAGCTTGACATCGCGCGGCAATGACTCTGAGCGCGTACCAGAAGCGCAGTCTTGCCGCTGGCCGTGGGTCCCGTGATGCAGGACAGCTTCCCGTCGGGGAACACGACCGAGATGTCCCGGAGCTTGAACTGGTGGTCGGCGTTGGCATCGCTGGTCGAAGCCGTCTCCAAAACCGGTTCCGAGGCGACTGCGGTGGCCCCGCTCGCCGCCCTGGTCGGGGACTTGGACTTGGCGGCGTCGGCCCACTCGTTTTCCTTCACCTCGTCAACGGCGTTCCACTTGAACGACCCGTTTTCGATGCCGAGCGCCGCGTCTTCGTCAGCGGCGGCGGGCCCCCTGTTCAGCTTCTTGAGCGAAGACACTTGGTCGCTGACTTCATCTTCGTCGAGGTACACCGCGATGCGGTCGAGTGCGATTTTGGTCTAGTTGGAACTTATGTTAGACAGGGATGTCGACGATGGGGGATGCAGCATACCTGGAGAATTTCGTCGATCAATGCGGGCTGGAGATATATATTCATATTCATCAGTAAGTCGCCGACACAGCACATTGGCAACACATACGATCTGGCTCAACGGAGTCCTACAACGCGGTAATCAGCATATATGCTGTCCGCACCGGAAAGCCTACTCACCTAATCATGTCGAACACCGCAATAGCCTACCGAGCACGCTCACGTTAGACACTTCCGCACAGATCGAATGAAAGGGTGTGCACCGTGAACACGATGCTGACAGTCAGCTCGTTCCCTTGCATCACAAAGACGGAGAACCCCACACACGCAATGAGGATGGGCGACTGGCTCCGCAGCAGCGAGATCATGGCCGAGTTCATAAAGGCTGCGCCACAGATCACTCGTCAGAACCATAGTAATGATGCAATGGTTGAGTGGCGAAGGGCGCGGGCGACACACCTTTAATCATCCACTTCATCTCGTCCTGGCGCGCGCCCAGCACGCGGGCGATCCAATACTCCTCCCACGCCGAGAACTTGATGAACTCGATCGCGGCGACGAGCTCGTTGATGACCGCCATGCGCTTGTCGCGTGAGGTCGCCACACCCTTTTGAATGCGCACAATGCGCTTTATGAGGAAGTAGTTGAGCGGCCAGCCGACGACGAGCACGAGGAAGCCCGCGAAGGCGGACCAGCCGAGCAATCTAGACGAGGGTCAGCAACGCACGGCGTAGTGCGCAATGCGGCTAGGGGGGACGTACTGGTAGAGCAAGATGCCCGCGATGAGGATTTCCATGGGAGCTGGGGCGGCCGTGTTCAGTGTTAGGACCCGCGGGATGGCTGCAAATGCTCACCTCTGTACAGTAAATGCGCCCCCAAGAGCATCTGCGCGATCTAAACTGGCCAATTAGCACGTAACACGCCGACACACCCACGCACACACACCCGATTCACATCGTCCGATATCAGGTTGATGATCTTCCCCGTGTTCGCATCTGCCTTCGGGTCGTCCGCCCTCTTTCCCTTCTTATCGCGCGCCCGGTCCTCCTTGGTTTTCTTTCGCTCCCGCACCTTGTCCCCGCCCAGGAGCCCGCTGAAGTCCTTGCGTTTCAGCACCTTGTCATAGATCGCGGCCATCAGCTGGCTGCGCATGCGTGTCGCCGCCCGCTGCCCAAACCACAGGTGCTGCGCTTCCGCCTGCGCCTTAAGCAGTTGGCACGCGAACGCGAGGCCCGCGTACATGTACGCGCGCGCGCGGTCCTCGGGCGTGGAGTCTGCCTCGATCGCGTCGAGGATGCGCTTGAGGAAGAACGGCCCCGCGTACGTGAACACGACGGAGACGTACGTGAGCCCTAAGTCGATGATCATGTCCAGGGAGTTCGCGGCCCAGAGCTGGCCCAGGAGCGACGCGCGCGTGGTGCGCCCGAACTGGATGAAGATGGAGCGCGACTGCATTGTGGGGGAGAGGTCCCAGACGTCGTGCTCGCACAACGTCGTCGCGGTGCCCTGGAGTAATAGGTTAGATTAGGTTAGATGGCGCGCGGAGGGCAGTGGGGGACTTGCGAGCTGGATAAGCGGGTACACCCACGCGAAGGTCATCCATTTGAACAGCGTCGTGTAATCCTCTGGCGACACGGTCTTGCCCTGTAAGGCATATCAATATATGTGCGGAATACAGGATATGCTGCTGATGGAACTCACGATGTCCACTGCTCTGACCCGGCTGCTCGGCACGTCCATAGGAATATTTATCACAACCGCCAGGCCGACCAGCACGCTGACGACATTGGCCGACAGGCCTGCCAGGACGAGGGGGCCGACCAGCGGGCCGTTCAGCACATGATGGGGGTAGAGCACGCCCCCGAGCATGAGGACGCCCATCGCCAGGTGCGCCACGAACAGCGCGAACAGGTCGTACGGCGCCGTAGACAATGGCCGCAGGAGCGGGCGCAGCGACGCGTATATCCACGGGAGCGCGAGCACGTAGGGAAGCACCGAGGAGGGGTGGAACGGCTGGGTGACGAGCCGGTACGAGGCGAGCGCCAGCCATGCGATCGATTGCAGGAGGGAGATGATGCACAGCAGTAGCGTGCGCCAGAGCGGCGGCTTCGGGGTGATCTCAATCTCGGCTCCGGAGGTGTCATTGGACGCGGCGTCGAGAGCCTGGGCTTCGTGAAGGGTCAGGAATCGTTTGAAGGTGTTCACCCCCAGGATGTTTTGGATTGAGGCGGGTAGGGATATGAGCAGTTGGGAGATGCAAAGCAAGAAGACTAGCGCAGCGGGGAATATAGCGGCCCATGATTCGCGAATGCAGGGGTCTGCGAACTCGAAAGGGCTCGAGGCGCTGGGGCAGAGATTCATGCTTGTCGTCGCAGTATCTCAGACGGAGCTTGGATTGGATAAGCGCTAGCGCGCGTGTGTGTGTATTGGTTAACACTTTAGAAACAACAAGTGTCAACTCACGCTCCAGTTAATTCCGAAATAACCTGCGCGTACACCCAGATGCGATTTTTTTCCTCTCCTAGAAACTCTAGAGGCCGCTGGACGTCAACTAAAGTGTAGCTGACGCTCCAGCATTCTGCGCGGGCCCTGGAACTCCTGGAAGACGTGAGGCTCGGCAACGGCAGATGCCGGGAGATGGTCGAGAGAAATGGAGGTATGCATTAACCTCTTGAGAGCGAATATTGAACCGGGATCTGACATCCTCTATTACAGCTTCAGAACTACATCCAGATACTGACGCGGCAGCTGCGTGCGTAGCTCAGGGCTGCCACAGCGGATCCACAGTTTCATATGTCCCGTCCAGCCAGCTGCGCAACGGGGCCACTGCTTTATGCCAATTACGGCCTTGTAAATTGCACTGCAGCCTCAGCACAACTGTTTGCCTTCTCGGCACTCGCACTTCAACACATCTACAGCTGCCACAAGTCAGCAACCATATCGCGTTTAAATTACATTTCAACTATGCTGCCCGTCCTACTGAAACGTGCACCCTCACTCATAAATGCCATTAATTACCTACTACCTTATGTCCTTACATTCCCTTTGAGTAACTATATTGAACCACATTCTGTCTTGAACCTGCTTCTTGATATTCACGCCATCTCTCTATCGCTAACAAATGTATCCCTATACCAATGCAAGCAAGGTCTCTGCCGACGCAGCCGGCGCTTCCCTAGTTTGGAGCCATCTCCTCAAATCAAGTATAACAACAGAGTTTGGGCCGTTGCTTCGGATAACCGCACCGTCCTTATACGCCCACAGACCCCCCCTGTAGTCGTCACTTCCCTCACAGTGATCGAATGGAATCCACTCCATTTGAGTTCCCGAGCCACTACTGTCATTGTCATTTCCACTCCATCCGCCCGTGACGTTGAAGAAACAAGGCCCAGTCATAGTCCGAGGAAGACCCGGAAGACCATGTCTCACGACTGGTGATCCGGAAGATGTGTTCATTAATTGAAGATGGTGGCCATCCGGCGCATGACGCAATTTGGTGAACGAGTTTCGTATGGGTTTGGAGATGAGCTTGCCATTTGACATGCTGATTAACTTGTGGCTTGGCGTCCCAGGGTGTAAATTTAATGACGTGGTAACCATATCGACCTCCATCGGAGGACCATCAGCCTCCCAAAATTGGGTTTGATGGTAATTGATTATAGCGTCCAAGTCGCCTAATGTGAAACGTTGACTGGGGCGCAGCACGCAAAGACCCGATACAACTTTCTCCGCCTGGCCGAGATGTGATCCCCAGAACCGCAAAGCATACCGCGATTCAGGTGTGTCCGGTGCACTCTCAGATACTCCTTGGTTAAAGATGTATCGCAGCCGCCGAATGCTCCACAACGCGAGCTCCCCATTGGCATTGTGGATCTCGACCCGGAATTTTGAATCAGCATGGTTGCTAGTAATGAATTCAAAGAATGATCTGTGGAGGCGGGGAACTGTTTCGCCGTTGATAGCATCAGCCCCAGCGACCAGCACTGTCCGTGTTTGGCGAAAAAAATTGATGACATCCACACGGCTGCTAGAAGCATCTCGGCGCAAATCGAGGATATTTGAAATCGCTGAAATAGGTAGCGGTTCCTTTAGAGCTGCGACGCATCCCACAATCCGGCGGAAAGTTTCAAAACGCCAGGGGTCTTTGGTGTTCCTATAGGCGAGCTGAATGACCGTCCAATATAGAGTGTTGATGTCACCCATTCCCTCAACACTCAATGCATCAAGGAGGTCGTTTAGACATTCTGTGCCCAAATCGTGAATCTGATCATGGAAGAATTTTGCCACGGTCACGGCCCAAATAAACAGGCCTGACGCCTGGTAGCATAACGCTGCCATGCGTGCCTTTCCGGGCCATTGGGACCAATCCATGTTGTTTTCCTTGACGATGCGAGTGATCTGTATATGCAAATAGGTGGAGACATCCCGGATGGAAGAAGGCGCGGATGTGTCGAGGTGGATGTGCTTGACATGCCGAAGGTCCATCATTTCCGTGAACGGCTTGCTAATGTCATGGTCAGTGCGACTGGAAATAAGGACCTTGGCGTTGCGAGTAGTCGGGCCCGATAGGCTTGAGAAAATCTGGGAGAAAATCTGGGCGGTATCTGCTAGTTTTGCTGGGTCGGTCTCGTCCAGGCCGTCAATGACAACAACCACGGGCTGTTCCTGATTCGATGCGCATGCGATTGTAAAAGCATTTACAAATAACTGTGATGCCTGTGCGTGGGAGATGCCATCCATAAGCGAGGGTTGACTTTTGAGAGCTTCGACGATAGCGATTGCGACATCCGGATGGGCAGAGTGGTCAATGAACTGACGAGCGATAGATGGGAAGTACAGCCTTGGATCGGTGGTCTCGGCGTTGTTTCGATTGATGAAGAACTGCGCCCAAAGTGTCCCGTCGTCTTTGCATGCTCGAGCAATAGACGCGGTAATAGCAGATTTGCCTGCGCCAGGTTCCCCTGTGAGCCAGAGGAAGCCTTGGCTCTCGTCGGACTTGTCATTTTTCCACTCCATGATCTCAGCCAATACTTCGACTCGCGTTTGCTCATCGCATGGCAGCTTGCCCTGGTTCATGTACGTAGGGTCCGCCACCGTCTTAAGCATCCGAGCCAGATACCTTTCCCGCGCCTGTACTTGATCTCTGGCTTGCTCCCGTACCTGCTCTGCGTGCAGTCTGGCTTGTTCCTGTACCTGCTCTGCGAGAAGTCTGGCATCCAGCTTATCGAAGATACATTTCTGAAGAAAATACTATCTATACTGTTCAATGCAACATACGCGCAAATACTCACCAGTGCATCAATCTGATGTTGCCGGACCTTTTGGATCTCAACAAGTATCGTATCTATACCCCCAGCCACATTGATGATCGATACGTCCTATTACGTGTCAGGGAACAGTAACATCGAAGCGTGCAACACACGTACCATGAATAAAGCACGAGCGGTGGCGATTCGAGCTTTGAAATCTTCGATCTCCTTCGCTATAACCAGCCCATGCTGGATGCTTGACCATCGATCGTCATTCTTTAAAATATATTAGCAAGCTCCGGACTCGTTGTCGCGCGACTGCGTACCAATCTTTGAGTTGCCCATGTGCATATTTCATTAATGAGATCCCTAGCGTTGACAAAGGTCCATCAGAAACGCCGACTCGACTGTCTTTCAATACACTTACCGACAAGGCACCAAGTTTTCAAATGTAGCACGAGAGAAAGGACCTTCGTTGTTTTTCCTGAGGGTCGGCTGGATCTTGTCTAGCCAATCTGCGATCTGCTTGGCAAATTCAAACACCTCCGATTTCGCCGATAATATTTTCTACAGTTTGGAAGGTGAGCCATTGGCCAGGAATAGCAATATGATCAAAACACGTACTACGCCCAACCTGAGCAGAGATACCAATGCTGTAACGAGGGTGCGAGCTGGAAACGGGCTGTCGGGAATGAATTTCATCACGTCGTCGCTGCTCTCGATCACGCTGCAAATCTTGTCCATTACACTCTTAAGCGAGGAATCGGGGTGTTTCTCGGTCCAACGCGACATTGCCACGAAGAAATCTGGATCCAGCTTCCACGATGGCGACGATCCTGGCTTCATCCTGACGCCGTTTAGAATCAGTTGGAGGGCCATGTAAAGAAATAGCAAGTTGGAGGGGTCTTACCCAGCTGGATGATCTTTCTGAGGTGTACCCACGCGTGCTTTGAAGAAATTCATGAACGTTAATAAGAGGACAAAAGGTGCTGTTGATTGGCATGCAAATCTGATTTTATAAGGGGCGCCACGCCCGCAGCGCCAGGCCGCTAGTGCGTGATGCATGTGTTAGGTGTTCGTAAACGGACATATGATCCTGTGCAACATCAAAGGGGCGCGCGAAGTGCCGTCGAATTTGTGAGCACTGTTAGGATAGGATGCACGCAGAGACGGGCCTGGACAGGATGTGGTGGTGGGTTTCGCCTCATTTCCAGAAGTCCCATATCTGTGCAATGAAGGGAGCGCCAGTAGTACAGTGTATAACACGGTCACGTCGAAGGTCTGACTGGTCGTCGGCGGTGTTGAGTGCCTTGTTCTTTTTTTGGGTCTAGCTTGCAATCAAATCGCACCGCTCTTAATCCCGATTTGGCGACGCCCGACGGTATCGCAAAGACTGACTTCATTGAAGTTCAACGGCGGCGGCGCCATCCTGACTCCTCGTCGTTGTTATGAACAAGGAAGTTGTATGGTATAAGAACCTGTATGCTACAAACATACTTGATCTTCTCAAGGGTCCCACCGCGGACACTCCTCAACAGCGACACTCACTTCTCATACCGATGCCACAGTAGGGAAGAGTATTCTACAGCAGGCATGAAAAGCAAGCAATGTAGACTCACCTATGCTCGTGATTGCGGGAGAGGCAATATTGCCACGTGTCGTATCATGTCGTTTTCAGAAGAGCGAGGGTGTTCGGGGTACGCGACAGCGCAGAGGACGGACGAGAAGATAAGGAAAGAGGTGTGGCGCGGGAGAATCAGCAGAACAGCAATCGCCGCGCCAGAGAATTGCAATTTCCCACGCCAGACTAGCAATATGACGGAGGAAGCTCTATTAGTGTTATATTTCGGGATCTATTGTTGCGCGCCCCTTGGGCGCGGTGCCAAGATTTGATTACAGCTAACGGAAAAACATCAGACCGCGTCGATAAAAAACGAGTGGGGATCTTCAACCAGATTGCCAAAATCCTGGACGTTGCACCGAGCATCCGGTCCACCTTGGGCCCACCGGTACTACATGTGGTATTGCCCCTCTCCCTACGGCGTCCACACTCGTTTTTGACCGACGCGGTCTGATGTTTTTCCGTTAGCTGTACGAGCTAGACCCCAAAGAACTGTAAACCTTCATCCGAGCCTCGAAACCGAGGCGTCCTCCTTCCTCCTGACCTCCATCGGACGCTATAGCAGAGGGGCAGCTCCATATGTAGCAATTAGTCGTCATATACAATTCTTACTGTCATGACAGCGCACAGCATACCAGCGACTCGGCCAGCTCTTTCTGCAATACACCCTACACATCCACCAACTATAGTGCTGGGTATTGATCAGAATTGGGGTGGTATAAAACAAAGCCGCCGGGCGGGCCTCTGGTATTGTATGGATCGTAAGTATAGATTGTTTTAAACAGCCCGTGGGAAATTACCTTATGAGGCCATTTCGCGTCACAGCTGCTTCTTTGAGCGTAATGTTCTCACGGATACCTTGTCACCACATCATCTCATGGCTCTGGAAGACTTCTTGACTGCGACTTGGCTGGCCTTGATCAGGCATCGATGTACTGTACCAAAGTGTATGGATCCAACCGCATGGTAGACCGTTACACTCCCCGTCGATCTGTTTCTGGCAACCGCTGGCCCGTTACACGTTACAGAGGTGCATTTAGGCAACTTCGACGCCACATATACGCTACAGTTCAAGCACTTAGCCATTCATGATCAACGAGTTTATAGCATTTAATTGGCTGGAAAGTGTTTGTCCATTGAATTGTATTCTAGTTCGGCTTTTCAACTATCTGAGTGCTCTAACAATGCTAAATTACCCTGCCGCAGAGCCTAAGTCCTCCGGGCACCGTTACATGTCATTTGGCGGGCAATTTTTTTGTAGCAACTACACCCCCGTTACACGTTACAAGCCCTCAAATAGGCAACTTTGAGATTTAGTGTTACGTGTTACAGTTGGATCCATACACTCCGCTACAGTATATGGATATAGTTCAGATCATCATAATGCATAATATGGATCCCCAGGTAGTCAGAATTGAATTCTTCCAGGTTCCCAAGGCCGGGCCAGTTGCTTATTTTTTCAGATTTTATACCATTCTATATGGCCAATCTGGACCATCTGCCGTATAAAACGGTATAGAACAGTTAGACTCGCTACCAGTAACGCACGCGAGCGGCTGTCTGAAAGAGGAAGAGGGGACAGCGAGCTCGCAAGCGACTGGAAAAAACGAATGTGCACTATGCGGGCTCTGCCAAATTCTGAGTTGGACTTAGAAAAAATTTGCTGTTTGAAAAAAAAGTAAAGGTTTCAAATGGCTCGAAACACCCTTGTAAATATTTCGGGCATTTGTGCGATTTCCCTCAGTGAGTTCGTGCCGGCTGCTGCTGGTAGTGCTGATGACTGTCACCATTTTCTCACCTCTGGTCCGAAAGAATTCACTAAAGTCTTACAAATATTTCAGAGGTGTTTTCAAGTCGTTTAGAAACTTTGAAATTTTTTTCAAATCAAAAAATTTCACAAGGTACAACTCAGGTTTGGCCGTGAAAACTGCATCCCAGCATAGTGCCGGGTTGTTTATTCCAGCCGCTTCGTGCCTCAGCAGGCCCCCTGATTATGCCTATGAAGGCCGTTTCCAAAATCCCAGAATCTGATGTCAAATGTCCGATTTTTTTTTCGCCTCTGAGGCTAGAAATTTGTCCGATTCTAGCCCCCAGCCTCGATTCCTGAGCACTACTGGTACCGGGACTTACCAAAAGCGGCCCGCTTTGCGGGCGTTCGGTGCCGGTAGCCAAATGTGGTGCACATTTTGGTCATTTTGGACCCATTTTGAGGTTGTTTGTCCGAATTTTGGAAGTGGCCTTCGACCAAAATTTTGGCTTTTGTCCGTTTTTGGAAGTGGCCTTCGGCCTCGCGAGGACGATTTTTGTCCGAAAACTGGAAACTGCCTAGGTAGGCATAATCAGGGGGCCTGCCTCAGCCTTGGGAGTCCCGAAGCGGATGGTCACGAGCCTATAGAACAGTATAAAACGGCCGCGTATTATACAGCCGAGTTTGAGGCAGTCATTCTACTACCACCGGCCCACCTTTTGACAAAAGGTCTGTGCTCAAGTAATTACTCTGTCCTCGTCCACCCTTTTGCTCCTGGAGCTCTGCAGATAGAAGGGGAAACATTGAATGCATATGGGTATGAATTTTTTGTATTTTATTTTTTGTGGTGTAGGTTTCCCGAGCCTACTGGACCACCTTTTGACAAAATGTCACAGCGCGTCACACGCGGCTACCTTGCGAAATTCAAACCCCGACATGGCGAGACAGCCCACATGTAAGAAACAGAATCAACAAACGGCGCGTCGACCTTGACGGGTGTCAGTCGGAGATTGAAAATCCGCCACATTGTCACGCTTTCCAAGGCATCCTCCCGCATCCCTTCATCTACTTTCCGCATGCCATCAATCATCGCCGGCTTGTATTATATGGTACTATATGTTTTTGAGATTGGGCTCGAATATTTATACCGCCAACGGCTTCAAATTGGTTGTCTCTGAATCAGATTCCCCAAATTTTGATCTACTTGCACTCCATGTACTGTACATAGTGCATCTAAATTCGCAGAAAATTCACTGTCATACTCCTCACATATCCAGCGTTCTGTGAAAAAAAAATTGACCCCATTGAGCCCTGATTTGAGCTCGCAGGAGCGGATTGTCAAAAGGTGGTCCACTGTCAAAAGGTGGGCCGGTGGTAGTATAGGTGCGTGGACCTAGCTGAGTTTGAAAACCTAACTATGTACAAACAAATGTAACACGACCAAACAATGTTGCCACAATTGTGCCTGCCTGCTTCTCCTACGTGATTTTCGATATGATTCGACCCTGCATGCTGATAATGTAGGTATGTATTTATTTTATATCTATTATAACTAACCAGGCACACAAACCCCTCGCACGCTGTCGCAGGCTCTAAGCTGTTGACACACCTTTGTGATCATTGTCGGGTCAGTGTGTACCTTGCGAAAGAAGGTGGAGAATCGCGCGGATGGGCCGAAGGACTCTTTATGAAGTGGGTGCATGCATAAAGACTACTATACTTATATTTGCGATGAACAGGAAAAATTGAAGATTCCGCAGCTGCAACTGCATTTCCGTTGCATGCATTGCTGCATGCATTTACCGCCACCTCAACTTCCCTTTCTTAAAAAGTGTATGCTTCTATGTAGACTGAGACCGCTCTAGCATCTACTCGCGATGCCATCTGCCCCATAGGGGCCAAATTAGAAATTGTGTTTGCTTTTCCCTGTGTACCCGCCCATTTGTAGGCTCTACCTGGCAATTAGTAAGTGTTGTGTTGTCGGATGAGTGTTGGGCACTTATCCCTAGAGTCGCCGGTCCAAACAAATATCGACGGGCTATCCCTAGTTTGAGTTCTTCCTGAAAGTCGGTTATTTAGTGACCTAAACGTCGATTTCGTAGAATTGCCTAAATGGGGTTGTAGGTTAGTAACTGAAAGTGAAACCAACTGCTACCTTGAATGGAAAAAGTCTGATGCTGAAAGTAACTGTAATATTTAGAAAGCCTAGTCTGTCTGAGACTACGACTCTGATGAGCGGAATTTTAACGAAGCAAGGATGCTGAAAAATGCTATATCCTCGTGGATGTACTTGATGTCCTAAACACTATTCGAAAGGGTTCTTAACGCTCCTGACAGGTTGATTTGACACACACTTAGTCTGTCTCGTAGACTTAAGCTGCTCAGAATGCTTATGCTGGCACGGATCTAATGTTCTCTTTTAACGCAATGGAATTGTTTAGCGACTCTTAGTCACTCGTTGCAGGTTTAACTTAATCACACAGCTGTGGTTGGTCAAAAATTCGTATATTTCAAGACAAGTAGTCAACACTGTTTGACACTTGTATAGTAACTGGGTACAAAGGTAGGTACTTAGGTAAGAAGTACCTGTAGTGATGTGAGCGAGGGGGGAACTAAAAACTCAATTCAAACATACATCTCAAAACTCCTACTTAGCTAGTCCTTATATACTAATTCTGATGTCCTTTTTGGGACTAATTCCCAGGGTCTCTGATTGGTTGCTAACCCAATCCCTACTATCTATCTGTATTACAAACACTACATACCCCAAAGTTCTTGCTGACTGAGACAATGGACCCCAATTCCTACTGCTGACTGAGGCTGACTGAGCAAAAGGTCCCCAAAATGTTGTGCTGACTGATCCTAAACTCCCCAAATGTCATGGCTGACTGAGGCTGACTGAGCAAAAAGTCCCCAAAGGTCATGCTGACTGATTCAAAACACCCCAAAGTGCTGACTGAGCGAAAGCACCCTAGTTTTTCGCTGATTGATCCACAGTACTCTATTTGTTGTGCTTACTGATCTTTCAAAGTTCTGGGGTAACTCAACTTTCTCACGGGTGGATACCGTTCATGTGATCTATGTGGCTCTTTAAACATTGGTCATGTGCAGGATTTCGATCTTGTGACTTTTGGCATTTTCTTTTTGCACAATTTTGCCATGTGGGTGGTGATGACACCTGTCAGCTATTTTTAAAGTCCTAAAGAAAATATAATTGTTGAACCAGGATTGAACCGACGACCTCCAAGTAATCACATGTTCGTAGTGGGGCAAATTTGATGATTTGTTCAATAAAATCTGGTTTTTAGGCTTCTGCAAAGGGAACTTGTATGCTGGAACATCTGCTAACCTTGATTTTTGGAAGACAGGAGCTGGTTGGTGGTCAAGTGGTCAGTGAAACTCTTCGGTAGAATTATTGTCGAACATCTTGTGGTGTGGGAAGCATAATGGAAGCTAGTATCGGACCTTGGAGTCATTATTACTGGTAGTGTGGGACACTTTTACAGTCCTATCTTCATATCAGCTGGGGCTTGGGCAACTATTTCCAAATATAGTTAGCTTGGAGGACCATGCCGGCATTCCGCATTTTTGACATGCTTCTTGGTAGCTCCCCTGTGGCGTTCTTATTGTGCTTCTTTTGTATCGGCGGTGATAGGTGTTGTCAAGGTTGGTCTTCGGCGGAGAATGGATGTCGGTTCCGATGGTTCGATGTCGTCCCTTGTGAATTATCGAAACCATATTTCTGGCTTGTCTGGGAGTGGTGTGAAGAAAAATAGGGGAACTCTACAAGTTTAATAATCTTGGCTGCCTTTGTGGTCTTTGGTGAAGAATCCGAGTCCAGGCCTTGAGCTTTTGTCGTGCTTTACTGAATTCCATCATATACACCTGAGTTTGTACCGTGTGCCCTTAAATTTTCTTTGTACATGATCTTAACAGTATCATGGATCTTTCCAGTATGCCAAAATTTCTTAGCAAACAATTCGTTTCTCACAATTGTACATACATTGAATGCAGTGAAAACGCAAATCATGTTTTCTGCCTGAATTTGGTGTGAAACCATTTCACAGCGTGACAGCGTATGAATTCTCGGATTCTTAATTTGGCACAATGGCATACACAAGCGACGACAATGCCGCCGCCGCAATTTCGATGCGCGATGCAAGTCCGTGATCTTTCTGCCGCGCGCACGTGCGCGCGAATTTTTGGTTGTTAACTACGAAATCATATTATATTTTCACATGAAAGGTACCTTATTGGTGTCCTTGTTATTATATGTGCATGCTGCTAGTCACTCAATTCAATTTTCGTGCTTCTGAAGAATGCTCCCACAACTTTCCCCCTTCCAGGGTGAATTAAATTACCCAATTGCCACGCGAGGACGCACACCTATAGTATGCGAGCCGAGTTTGATACCCAGCACCAGGGGGCATGTGTTGGGCCGCTCGGTGAAATAGGGTGACCCCCCTTGGGTCGTGGGAATGTGGCTGTGCCGTGTGCATGTCTGCCAGTGGCTGACACCCCGACAAGAGACGTTAGCATTCAATTGTACTTATATCATTTTGGTTGCAATAAATTGGATAAATTGATACATGACGCTCATAGGCATATATGTCCCGCACAGACCCGGGCACCCAGGGAGCAGCTACACAGGTGCAAGGCCATTCAGTGGTCGCAGATTTTTGGTATTTAGGACAATGAATAAAACCTCGGAGACACCAAGCACATTAAACTTACATCAAAGTATGCTGAATTGATGTATTAGATATTTCTCCATCTTCTATGGACTCTTCCCAGCCTGAGGCTCTCCGATCTGTTATGCATCTTTGTAAAATATGCCAAGCACTTTACTCACCAATTGTCGCTTTTTGCCGCTTCTTTTACCTCACTCAAAGTGCTTTTCCTACAATTTTTATGTTCCCTATGCTACGTGATACAAATAATAGCTCCCCTCGTTTCCTACCTCTGTGATAACAGTCTTAATACCAGAAATCTGCTGCCACCACTGAATGGCCCTGCACCTGTGTAGCTGCTCCCTGGGCACCGGTTCTTTTTTGAGCACATACATATATTAGCTTCATGTATCAATGTATTGCTACAGAATTCCTTGAGTCCGTGGTGTATATTGAATGCTAAAGTCTCTTGTCGGGGTGTCAGCCACTGGCAGACGCGCGCGCGGCACAGCCACATTCCCACGACCCAAGGGGGTCACCCTATTTCACCGAGCGGCCCAACGCATGCCCCCTGCCCAGCACTAACCAACTAGCATGTCCTCTGGAAACCGAATACACATACCTGAGCTTGCAATTGTGGAGCAACAGTTGGAAACAGTCTTCGCGGGACTCGATCTTCCCCAAACGCACAGCATGTCCTCCTCCTGGAAAGATGGCATTGTGCTCAAGGTAAACTCGACTCTATCGCCCATTCTGCGTGGTAACTAATGCACATCTTGCAGATTGTGAACACACTCGTTTACTTCTGCCTCCTCGGGTCGAACATCTACACTATTGCCCTCTCCGACATCTACTGCACGGGCAAGGAGACATATATCACCCCTGCACCATGGGCGTTCCTCATCTGGTCCCTTATCCAACTGCTATTGCTCGGCACGATCATCTACCAGTTCACCGACAACGGCAAGACGGTCATCATCGACAGCATCTCGTGGCGGTTTCCCCTCCTCGGAGTCCTTCATATCATCTACATGAACCTGTGGGCCAACTGTCACTACATCCCTGCCTTCATCGTCCTCCTGTTCGTCAGCACAGTCGTTACAGTGAGTAGCCCCATCCTACTTTTACCCCTAGCGACCGTAATCTAACACACTTCCCTCCACCCTGCAGCAGATCTACCGCATCGTCAAGGAGCATAACGCCCCCCCGTCCTCCCTGCGCGAGTTCTACCATAACATCCCCTTATCCCTCCACCACATCTGGACCAGCGACCTCCTCTTCCTTCACCTCCCCTTCTCCTTATACCACGGCTGGACCTACGTCCTCCTCGTCCTCTCCCTTTTCGAGGCCTTCGGTGTCGACGCGCTGACCCACACCGCGGGCGTCTGGACCAAGGTCTTCGTCTTCCTCAATCTCTTCTCCCTCGGGGTCACCGCCGCGGTCTACGCGTTGTGGAGCCCCGTCGGGGGCGACCTGCCGGCGAGCGTGGCGATCGTGTGGAGCCTGCAGGCGATCTTCGAGCACCAGACGGGCAGCGGGTTCGTGCACTGGAGCGCGTTCTGGTTCTCGATCCTTCCGTTTCCGTGGGTTTTGATTGGCGCGTGGGGCGTGGCCAAGGGGAACTGGAGCTTGGGCGGTGTTAGGCTCGACGATGCGGAGCGGGCGTCGCTCCTTGGTGGTGGTGTTTAAACGGGCGTTGAGGCTCGTGGAGAAAGCGAAGCGAGCGCGGGAGCTGCATCGCATACATGTATCTTGGTTATTGTTCCATTGGCATATCTGCATTCCGCACTGTCCGACTGTTCATATATTGTAACCCTATTTCCAGTTCCTCCAATGTTATTTGCATGTGCATCATCACTTTTGAATGCTGTCGTGCCGCTGTTCTGGGCTTCGACCTGATTTATAATTAGCCTACCGCAAGGAGACTGCATGTTAGTAGGCTGCTGTTCATATCGGAGGTTCTGCGACGCCTGCTCTGCTGCGGCACTTGCAAGGAGCTCGCTGTCATGTCTAAGCACTTTCAAGCAAGCGGTCAGCTGCCTGCACTGCCGCTCCTACCACTTCAAGGACATCCCTCAATCGGCAATCCCTTCCGCGAAACGTGGTCACCAGTGGTACTGTTGGCTTGTGCACTGTCCGGGACGTCAGAGAAAGTGCCTGGAGGTGCTCATGCGCAGAAGTCCGTGCGACACCTAGCTGGGCTCAAAGTTGGCGCATCTCGCCGGTAGCGGCCCGCCATCAGTACAGAGCCCCGTGAGATCCGGGAGGTCTCAGTATTATTGCGACTGGTTGCTACAAGTAGGCTCAGTAGTGGTTGACTTTCCGCAGGGTTTGAAGACGGTTTCAAATGCAGATTTACTGTACCATTACGACCTTAGGTTCACGCCGATTTCGTGTGACCTAGGTCACACGTAAGTTCACATGTTCAATTTGGGTTGCGACCTTGGACGAACTTCGGACAGGTTCAAAACTAGGCCCAAAATGGCAATCCAATTTGAGGGCCGGCAGCGGACAATAATAGGACAAAGTTAGGGTTTTGGAATTATCATCGATGATCATCCGCCGGCGAGGGGATTTGAGTTTGGTACCCGCTCATTTAGTGTTCGACAGTTGGACATTTAGTGTCAATGCCGAGGAACATCGACTGGACAGCCACCAATGATTCTAGCCGTGATCACCAGTGATAATAGAAACCAGTGGGGTTGAGGTTGGGCTCGTTCTGAGTTGAAGTTAGGTTCTCCATCATATTCACGTGTGAAAACCGATGCAAATGCGTGATTTTCGCTCGGCATGACCGATCCAGTGGCCATATATAGACTGATTATGGACGGGAGGGCACGAGAGGGCATGAGCTTGCCGACACTTGTTGCACGGCCATATGGGCAGGCACCGGCAACTACTGAGCATCATCACCATGGCCCCACTTCTATTAGATGGTGTTTCACTGGTGTGCCTAAGCCTACTTCCGAAGGCCTGGGCGGAATATTATTACATTAAATAATTATTAAGCTCCTCACCAAATTGCGCCCAAGGCAGGCGATCGCGGCTGTCGTGCTCCCCACCATGGCTGATCCTTTGAACAATCTACGCACAGTTTATCACGACCTGGCAAGAAGAGTTTCGCGGACCCTCCGCACTCAGCTTGGCGATGGGCTGCACTTGAGATCACAGCGAGATAAAGTCCTGAGATTCATGGCAGATGCTTCAGTGGTCAGTCCACACACTCTTCGAAAGGAGACAGCTACTCACGAGCGTGCAACAGCACATGGGTGAATTTCCTGCGGAAGAATTTGCCGCACTATGGGCCAGCGCCGACACGATGGTGGCTCAACTTGACAGTGCCTGCCACCAATCCACGGACTCTCCTGATGGGCCTGCCCTTGTGGTTGCTCAATGTGTGCGCAGCGGGAAACAGGGACGGCCACGGGTGCACATCGAGCCTGCTTTTCTAGCAGAGGCACTGGCACTGCGGGCTGTTGGGGGTATTGCCCCGGTCATCGCTTGCAGCGCTCGCACAATTCATAGGCGTGCGCTCGAGCTCGGGCTCATGGCACCTGCTCCACCTGTGGCACGGGTTACAGCATTGCCAAATGGCGAAATCACCTGCACCTACAATGTACGAGCGGCAAGGAACATTGTCCTGTGGTAGCTCCACGGAATTGGTGAAGGCTTCGAGTAGCAGTTGAGCTCGTGTCAACGAGTTGCCCGACACGGAGACAACCTCCGTCTGCGATACCGTTTGGAACTTGGTCATGAGCCTGTGTTGCGGGTGACCTAGCCCATGGATATATCGATGGATAGCTCACACGAAAAGCTGGGCGTATCACACTCGAGTTTTGGTCCTCGCTACCCTTCACTCGTCGCCAGAGATCGTAAATCTAAGCCTGGGGACCAGCGTGCTTGGATCCACAGATCGTGGGCTGTACATGCAAGCGATGAGCGAGAGCAGTTTCTGAGGCAGGAAGAACTGCCGGTCGAATGATCAGTAAGAGGTTGAATGATCAGTAAGATAGATGTTGTTTATCAGATGTGGTGCTGTACTCACCGAGAGGAACTTTTGTGAGCTCGGCTTGCCATATTCCACTTGCATGTTGTACCCTCGCTTAAAAGCCTCGAATTTGGGATGGCCCCAGATCTGTGTGGGCTCGAGGTCAAACAACACCTTGCAGAAGATCACCTTCGTGATCACATCGTGAGCGGCCTCCGAGTGGTCATCATCGATTAGCGCGGCCTGTGTGTGAGATCAGTGCTGAGCGGCCAGGGTCCTTGCAGGATGGCTTACATTAATGTTCAGCTCCAGGAGCAGGTCGAGGAGCGCAGTATGGTGAGGGGAGTGGCCCGCATTGGGAGTTTTGGGAAACACAGTGTCCTTGGCGAGGTGCACCCAGGGCTGCAGTTTCTGCGCAGCCTGCGCATCCAAAGCACCAATGTACTCTAGCGGAGGCGAATGAATTCCTCTGGGGTGAGGAGCATACCCAGCGGGAGAGCAAACAACGTCTTCGGTGGGCCTCTTTTTGAAGGGTTAGAGGAACTTAGGCAGTTTGGGAGGTGTAAGAACTGATAATCATATAGGTACATCATATGTACTATTTATACAAGATAGGATAATGGTCATGTGTTTATTATCTACAACCATGTGTTATCCTTATCTTCCCAAGCGGCTGACATAGCACACTCAGCTCTTCCTTGGGCTTGCAATGCCCTATGCCCTGCTCGCACATAAGCTTCCCCTGAACTATCGGAAGCATGATCAAGCTGATCTACTTCCTCATCTGTCTCAGGATATTGGAGCTCCGGCTCCGATGATGCGTAAGGAGTCAAGTCGTTGGGGTCAGGTGTCGTGGGGTGCCAGCTGACCTCCCTGATTTCCTGCTTGATGTCTGGTGACAATGGGGATGATCCCCCGAAGATGTCGTGCTCTGTGATAGAGGCACCAGCTGACGGCTGGTCAGCTGCTTCTTCTGGATCGTCTTCTAACTGATCCCCAGGCCATTCATTCTCCCCAATGTAATAGACAGGCTTCTCTCCCATAGCCATGTCTGCGTCCACGTGCTCCTGGTCCATGTAACCAATCAGGTGGATAGCAACCGTGCCATCACCATCTGGGATCCAGTGAGCAACGAGCTTGTTGTCTTCCTGGATAAGATCCGTATAGATAGGATCATCTTTTAACACCTCTGTTGGTGGATAAGCTGTGTATGGTAAAGTAGGCTCTATAAGCTTGCAGGCGGGCACAGCAGCGGGGTGTGGAGGCCCCCGGGAGGAACGACTCAATGATATATACATTATGGTGCATTTTGAAGAGGCGAAAGTCTTCCTGGAAGACTTCGGTCATGGCCTGGTAGACACCTGTCTTGACCGCATTCCCAATTGCAGGACCCCTATTTTTGGAGTCAGTCCACGGGCCACGACATATATTGGATGGCGTACACTTCGTAGCTCGTGCGCAAATCCAGGAAGCTGATGGGCTCACAACCGATGATGTCTCCAACCACCACTCCCTCAGGACAGTCGAAGGGGGCATCTGCCGGGAAGGGAGCCGCATGCTCAAGAATGTTAATTACCGCCAGGGCGGCCAAGTGCATTGTCGGTGCAACAATCACAATCGTGCAAGGGCTGGCACCATTGAACCGGGCTGACGAGGTGATGGAGCTCATACATTCTGACATCTCCCCGTCCGTCATCGGCAACAGTTTAGGTGTGGCGGGGCGGGGCTCCAGCGTCCGCAAGATGGGCGAGCGAGGACGGGGCGGAATGGGATTGATGGTGTTGATGATTGCCCCAGCGCTCCGGGTAGCCACCGCGAGGACCCGCTCAGCGACATAGTCGACACCAAGATCAAGCTCGAAATCCATGTCGTCGTCGTCATCTCGAGCCATTTCTATGCGCTCACGCTGATTCGGGAAGTGGGAGATGTGTGCACGAACCGGGGAAATGCCTGGAGAGTCCGCTCGTGGCGAATATGGCGCCAGATGGGGTGAATAGGTGGGTGTCTGCAGCACCTTGAGCAATAGATACAGGTGAGATTGATACCATGCACATCATTTTCCGTGGGGCATTGCCCCGTGCACTCCACAGTCTCTCTTGCTGTACCTTGGGAGGGGCCGCAAGCAGGGTGAACCGGTCACCGAAGCAGTGATGATCCTCCTCTTGCATCGCCGGCTGCGGGGTGGGGTGGGGGCCTAGGGCCGTGATAGGGCCCTTGATGTCCCCAAATTGTGGATCTACTGATGGTCAGCTCCAGGCATCGGGGATAGCGACAGCACACACTGATGAGTATCCAGCCTCCCACAGTTTCCGACCCGGGGTTGTTGCATGCTCGCCTGGCCTTCAAAGCCGACATGTTGACATCACCGGCATGGAGAGACCCCTCACAGGTTATCAGGTACGAGCCGGTTTGCTTGCACTTCTTCATCTTAACGAGTTGCCAAGACAGCGTGCCAAAATCCTCTGTGTCCTCCAGTCGGTCGCCAGGAGGCAGAGTGAGGCCTTGCACGTAGAAATAGCTTACAATTCGCTCATGGACCTGCGGCAGGACGGTCCCCTGCATGGGATCAACCGAGATTATGAACCACAGGCCGTGGTCTTTGGCCGTGCGCTGATAATGCTGGAACATGTCCATCAAAATGTCGAGACTGGGGGCGGTACGTGACTCGTTGTCCTTGCACGAGGATATCTATAGGTGGACGGGTGGGCAGTGAGTGGTGACTATGATGACACACGAAATATGTGGCTTACTGCGCGGGGGAAACAGCACAGCGATTTTTACCGCCTCGTCGTCAGCCACCTCAGGTATTTTGCCTCGACCCCTGCCACTTGTTGATGCCATGGCGCTGGATGGCGGTTGACTAAAGCCTGGGTAATTCCGTGGAGGCACAACCTTCTTCCTCGACCTGGACTTTTTATTGGGAACGTTCACGTCAGCTTCATTGTGGGCGTTCATCCTCTTATAGCTATTGACCTGGTCGTTGTTGACCGTCTGGGTGTGGGTCATTTCACGGTCGCTGTCAACAGACCCACGTGCCGAAGCCGCCGGTGCGCCGAAAGTGTTGATAGGAGGAGCCCGAACTTCAACGGATTTTAGTACACCCCGCCTTGGGAAATGGAGCAGATAGGTACTCACACTCCCGCCCGATCAGGGCATCTGTTTGTCCTCGGACAGGCCTGGAACAAGTGAGTGTGCGGCTCAACAGCATGGGGGCTATTATTCAGACATACCTTTCTGGCACTGCCGAAGACAAGTGTTCATGTGCCGCCCAGGGTCTGGTGCACACGCAGGGAATGGAGTAACCCCAGTTTGTGAGCACCTGGCGGGGTCAATGGAAAGCACAGAGCCGTATATGCTTGTGACTTACTGAATAAAAACCACCACACTCTGGCAGACAAACCCCCTTTATGAATTCGAACACCCGGGAATCTTGTGGTGGCACGCAAGCACCATGGTGAGCAAACCATTTGTGATTACAGCCCGCGCATATCTCTTCCATGTCTGCGGGGATCTCAAAAAGTGCGAGTCAGGCTGGCGTTGTGGAGAGAAAAATGCAATGACTGACCTTTCTCGCCCCACCGCTCAAAATATCCCTCCCTCTGCCCACCCATGCTGCGCAAGGGTGCGGTCCGATGCACTCTTGGCAGGCACCTCGGGGGTGGAGTGCGAGTGCTGGTGCCATGATTCGCAGCAAGACGAAGGACGACAAGGAAGTAGGTAACAAAGGAGACTAATATAAATTTGTGAGATAAGTCTCGACCACTTAACAGACCACTTAGCAATACTTGGAATTTTTTGAACCTGTGGGCCGAGGGCCCCGGCACTCCTTGCTAGGCCCTGACAACCTTACCACCAAGGGTTCACAATAAGCCTTCTGGCTATCACACGGCTGCCTACGCATCACTACGGGCCCTACAGCCCATTGATGGAATCATTGTGTCGGCAACATCATAAACTCATTAGCTGTGCCTGATTGGCCTTTGCCGACGGCTAAGCTCAAACTCAGACTATACAGCAACCATTTGTGGATGTGATCATCGATGATTTTGCGAATGATCATCCGTGAGTAATTTGTGGCTGCGCAGGACGGTAATCATCGATGATCATCGGTGATCATTCCTTAAGCAGTGATCACCAGTGAATTTACCAGTGATCATTAAAAATCACTGGTGATCACCAATGATCATTGATGATCACCCGTGCAAGACATAAACCAAGTCCAAACTTGATTTTTGTCCGGTGTGGAGGCTCATAATCCAAACAGATTTTTGGTGGCTCGAGCGAAAATATGTCACAAAGTAAGCTCAGAGGGTGAAAATTTTCGTGACAGTCACATAAAATAGGTTCAGTGCAAGATTCTCAGGACAAAAGATGAACCTAAGGTCATAATGGTACAGTATCTTCAAACCCATCAAGCCGAGATGCCGCTCATCAGGCACGATGAATTCAAGCTCCGAAACGTTAAACACCCCTCTTGTAGATTTTAATCTGGAAGAGGGGGTCAACCCCCCCTTCCAGAGTAAACCGCATCTTCAACATTTTCTTTGATCGTTTGGAGCCTCTTTCTGTCCCCTTTTGGCACTCAACGCTCTCACAGCAAAGTTCGCTGCAACTGTTCCTCCCTGCCAGCAGCTTTCCACTACTCAGCTTCCTTTCCTATGCCTCTACTTATTTGTGTGTAATTTACCTGGCTTCGGTCAATCAAATATAGCTTTAAAAAAACATGTCTCTCGCCTTCGCTTTGGCTATGATCCAGGCCGAGTGTGATTCTCACATTCTGCAGCAATATCTAATCTGAGTCCTGTTCTAAGAATTCACTACATCTTAGCCTGCATCTATAGCTTGTGGAGAGTGTCTGAGAGTGTGCAAGAGGACTTGAAGACTGCCACACCACCCAGCGGTGGGACCAAATGCAGTAACAGTGATTGACAAAAATTAGTTTGGAATGTAACCTGTGCAGATTTCAGATTGGCCTACGGTCTGCAAAGATCTGAAAAGCTGAGAACATATAATTCTTCGGGACTGCATTAATGTCGCTAGCAACGGCCCCAAGCCCATTGTCCCGGCGGTACACCCACACCACTACCACTTGCACTGCCACTCACACATATGTCGCACATGTGTGATTTTCCCGAAGAATTAGATTTTCTCAATTGTCCAGAAAGTCTCGTTTTCGGAAATTCCGCCCCTCCACCCATTACAGCCCACATTCTGCCCCGGCCCACACCACATTCTGTTCCGCATTAAGCCACCTGCCTTCGAGTCCCGCTGGCCCTTGTGTTCGACTGCATCTCCCTTGCTCCTCTCTATATACCCTCCTGTGCAGCCTTTCAATTCCCTTGGTAAACTCTCAGCACTTTATCTATGTAATTGTATGTCCTTCCTCAGGTGACAGTAGTAGTGGCAGTGGGGTTCTTTCCGGCCCTCGCACCTCATATTACATCGGACAGGCCATTTACAACTTTGCAGAGAAATTCCGGTAAGTAAGAAACATTCACAATGCCATGCATAATGCATTTATGCGGTCAAAATAGTACCCAAAGTCATGTGTAGCCAGCTGTACACCTTTTAGTATGTACAGGCGAAAAACCACTGCTGAGCACTCAATTCCCATTGACACAAGATGTTAGTGGGTCCAGGGACCATAACATTAGTATACAATAGCAGTTATATACAGCCAAAAGCCAAATGGGCAGAGGGGGTGGAGGGTTGGAGGGGCGGAGGGGCGGAATTTCCATTAATGGGATGTCCTCGGATTGTCAACCAGTAGTAGCCCAACACTGGAGGCATTGGCCAATTTTAGATCTTAGAAATGCCTTCAAAAATCGAGATAGGATAGAGAAATTTCAACACATTTTCTCGTTCGCAAAATCTTAACAAAAGGATTATTCTTCTGAGCCACAAAATGGTGGTTCCCGGGCCAAATTCACCCAAAAGGCCAATAAAATCTGAGCAAAATTCATTATTTTGGTAACATCTTTAGACACAGAAAGGAAAATGAAAATTGTCTATCCTATCTCAATTTTCGAAGGCTTTTCTAAAATCCACAATGCCCCCAGTGCAAATCACGGGGTCGTAGTAGACTAGAGTATAATATATATATAGATATGTATATAGGGGTTTGCATAATTCCGTGAACACTCAGTTTTTTTTTCTCCGAGCTGCGTGATGGGTGACACCCCAATCGGGAAGCAACAGATCCTGAGGATCAGCTTTCGACGTCCATATGCATGACGGCGACCACCAAGCGACAACTGAGGCGACACACTACCAATCTGGTCTTTCGAGAGCTTTCAGTCTACACACGGCTTGTAGCCCCATGCATGATATCTACCGCATTCTGCAAGGCCAGTAGCCGATTAAGTAAGGGGTCCCGTTTGTCTTGGGGATAATTCTTATACAATGAACGGCAGTGTCGAGCAATTTTGAGTGTGGAATTGCTAACAGCATTTGGGCTAGAGGAATATAAAGATGTGCATATTCACAAACAGTACCCCACTCCCGTCTCATTACTTTCATTCAACATGCCTGTTTCGCTTCATGACACGCCAAAGCAACCACTGGGACAACGACAGTGAGCATCCTGGCTCCATATTCCACAAGATGTTGGCATCTTGAATCTGATTCCTCCTACTGTACTACATTCGCTTCCCATATCCCTTAGTTCCTCACCTCTCGCTCGCAACTCCTGACTTGACTGTATGTATTCACAGTATTTACGCAACACATTTGAGATATGACCAATATATATTGGTTTGCAAGTGCTGCAGTGTGCTGATAGCCATATGGCTCTTCAAGATACCATCTATGATGCACTCTTTAAGATCAATAGACATCTTGGGAGGTAGGATACTGACAGAGACAGTGAAAGGTGTGACAGATGTCACAAATGCGGCCGAGCAGCTGAAGTAAATGGCACTCAGCAATCCCCTATGTCGGCTCCCGAAATTTCCCGGCCGGTCTCGGAGCCAATGGGTCCAAAATCTTTGCACTTTGTGACCCGCCAAACTACATCTCAGTGGTCCCTTGTAGAGCTTAGTTATAGGTTGCTAATATAGGTTTTTGCATGTTCTGAATCGATTCTCCAGCTCAGAATTTTGAAATTTTGATGTATAAGATGAGATTCATTCAAATCTTTCTCTGTTTACATTGTTGAGAGCAGTTTAACTAAATTCTACACTGGACATTTTATTCTATTAATATTCACGAGCAAATTTCATATAGCTGATGAGGTGATTGGGTGAGTGTGGCAGCTGCAGATCGCCATACAGCAAGGGTGCAGTTTCTTAAGCCACAACTGACCAGATCAGGAAGTGGCAACAATGACCCGCACCGATTGTGACTGTGGCTTAAGAAACTGCACCTGCCGCTGTATCGCGATCTGCAGCTGCCACACTCACCCAATCACCTCGCCAACTATATAAAATTTGCTCATGAACATCACTAGAATAAAATGTTCATTGTAAAATTTAATTAAACTGCCCCCAACAATGTAAACAGAGAAACATTTGAATGAATCTCATCTTATACATCAAAATTTCAAAATTCCATTCTGAAGAATCGATTCAGCACCCAAAATTACCTATAGTCACCACTCAAACCTAAGCTCTGCGATGAGTGACCAGACTGTAGATACCTTGGGTCACAAAATGCGATGGAAACTTGAAGGGAAAGCACGTTGTCGCGGATTTGTTCGACCCCTGATGATCGGCAACTTGAAGTCTTGAGGTGCAGCACAACACAAGCGGTTATTGAGGGGTTGTCGTTGGGGGTGAAAAGGAGAGAATGAAAACCAACAAATACCTTGCAGTCCAAGAATATAAGCGAAATTACTGGTTTAGGGCAAGCTTAGGAAGACTTAAGACGAAATTCAAAGCAAGGTTGTCAAATAATCAGTCGAGATGAGACGAGCAAGCGACCGGCTGCGGATGTTACGCCACCCGTAGTAGTGATGGAAGTTATGGGTGGCGTAACAAGATCCGGATCGAAGTTATGCCACCCAGCGCCCACTCCGATCATCATTCTCTGAGCTCTCTCCGTCAACCTTCCAGCCCCACCACCACCTCTCAAGATAACCGCGTGCGCCTCACCGGACCACGCACTTCGACAGCGAGGGATGCAACAGAGAGGATAAGGAGAGGATTGGACAAGGGTTGAGGCAGCCAGGTATGCACCCAATACCGCCTCTCACATGTCACGCCAATGTGCTAACACGTCCCACCCGCACTTGCCACCACCCAGCTGTGCTTGCATCCAGCCGTCCATGCGCACTCACACATACTCGCACGCACTCGCCTCCGCTTGCACCCGGCTGCACTCACTCTCAGCCACACATGACCCAGCTGCACTCGCACCCACCTCCCAGTGCACACACCCAGCCCGCGTGCGCACGCACCCAGTTCGCACGCACACACCAAACCCAGCCTGCACACCCAGCTCCCACTCCTAACCCCGCGCACCCAACTCCCGCACCGAGCCCCACGCACCATCCTCATCCCTCATCCCATCAGGCCCATATAGCCTGCTGCTGCACCAGCTGATGCACCAGCCGTGCCCGTCGCCACACTTGCATTCGTCCGAGTATGGGTCGGGCGGGTACCCCTCGTGCATCCCCACGCTGTCTGTGTTGCTGCAGTGTGTGCGCTCACCGCCAATATCACAGTCACCGTGGTATCAGCGCCCACAGCAACAGCCGAGTAGGCCTGCACAACACAAGCATATCACAAGAGCAGCCGCGATCAGGATCGGGATGCTGCATGGGAGTGCCGTGGCCCGCCGTCACCGCAAGAGCAGCAGCAGCAACACCCTAGCTACTGCAATGGCTCACTGGCCCCGCCGCCACAGGCACATCAGAGGAGGTACAGCCCGACACCACCGCACGTGCATGCACAGTGGGAGAGCCAGAGCTGTGTGCCGCCGCCGCCAAACGGGCATGCGAGTGCGCGGTCGCCACCACATCACGAGCCGAGCCATAGGTGGTATGATCCACAGTGGGACGAGAGACAGGAGCCAGAGAGGCGGTATGTGTCGCCTGAGCGTGCGCGCACGCTGAGGGAGCGGGATGGACGGGATAGAGAGACAAGGGAAAGGGAGGTGCCGCCACCGCAGACGGTGGACAGCAACACACCGGAGCCGGACTCCGCGCGGCCGACGCCTGCGCTCGAGGGGAGCACAAGGAAAAGGAAGAGCGTGAAACAGAAGGAAGCAGATGTGGCGGTGCAGGAGCAGGAGCCTGCACTGAAGAAGGAGCACAAGCAGAGGGCACCAACGAAGAGGCCCAAGGAGGATGTGGCGGTGCTTGGGCTCGCGCCGCATCCAAGGGCAGCTCGGCGCCGTTGAAGAGCACCCCCGAGCCGTCGATCTCAAACGAGTCCGTGTCGTCAAACAGGCCGTCACCACCTGGACCAGCACCACAGCCGCCCTCGCGCGTCATGAACGATGACTACGACGAGCCAGGTGTAGCAGATGTGTTGATGGGCCTCGTGTCCTACTGTGCACCTGACGCCCCCATGCCCATGGCCGTGGCAATGGTGCACTCCCCCCGCCCCTCGCTCTCCACACAGTCGAGCGGTGGCAGCCCGCCGTCGCGCGCGGGATCGGGATCGCTGAAGCGCCGCCTGAGCTCTGGGCCAGATGACACCAAGCCCAAGTGCACGCGCTGTAGAGCATGGACATGCTCTGGGTATCACAGGACACATTCCTACGTGTTACAGGCTCGATCCGACTCCCCGACTCGCTACCACCTTCGTACCATACTCCCTTTCCTTCCGCGACACATCCGAGGCGCATCCGCACGTTCCGCACGTTCCGAGGCTATCCGTACTCAACCGGGACCCGTACCGCGCATCCGAGACGCGGAACACGTACCAGAGGCACCTCCGAGTCCGCCGCTTCGCCGCCAACGCGTCCGGTTCCATACCAATGCTTTCTAGACATGTACAATGTTCCGGGATATTACAGACTTACCGGTGTTTTCGCATGCGGAACGCCTAGCCGGACCGTAGCGCCTCGCGGATCCGCTAGTATGATTACTTATTGTTCAGGGATCGATCCGCATGCGCTTGCAACGTGCCGCTTACCGCTTATTTCGGACATTTCTTTGTTTACTTACTTATCCTGTCGTATATCGCTTCGCCAGCTTCCGGACCGGTTCATACACGTGTAGAACTCATGTCGGACACGTTCCGGACCCCTCCCATTCATTCCTTACACTTAAGCGACCTTATGTCGCATCACAATAACAACTTACCTTCCCCCCTTTGTGTGTGTGCTCGCTTTCGAGTTTACGAGCTTATCATCTGTGTCTCGTCGTTTCCTGTGTTGTCCGCTTCGTATCCGTCACATCCGTCGCATCCGCCGCCTCTCCGCACCTACCTATCCGCTTGTGAGACCCGCTTCCGCTCCGCCAGCCTGCGGATCGCCTCGGATCGCTACGCTTCATTTCGTTTCACATCGTTTCGCTTCGTACTCCCTCAGACCCCCTTACATTCGTTTATATCACATTCCTTTCGTCTCCTATACCTACTACATACTCTCCCTTCCGCCTCCAACTCTCCACACCCAAGGTCTCAAGTACAACCCCTCGGATCGAACACAATCGCAACAGCGAGAGGTATAGCCAGTCCCCATCATTGGACATCTGCTGTCCCTTATTAGCACTTACAGCGCATCAACGCACTCGTGGGCAAGACCTCCCCTCCGGCCTTGGGCAGGCGCACTCCCGTGCTGTCGACGCACCCCTCGCCGATCCCCTTCCGCACCCATCCCACGGCATCGTGCTCGCCGGAGCAGGCACAGCGGTACAATACACCGCCGCCTGTGCTCCTGCTGCACCCGAAGCCGTACGGGCTGGGCACCAGCCGCCCTGCACTGATCAACTTGCCACTGATTGCGACACTGTCATCGAACATGATGCTGTCGCCGCAGAGCAGCGCGCATGAGGATAGGATGCAGATCGACTCGGTTTCGGAGCACGCCGTCGCCTGTGTCGAGCCGGCATAGCCATCACAGCCAGGGAGCGGTCGAGGCATCGACGTAGGATTTGGACTTTTATTGTTAGGCTTGGGATTGTACTTAGAATTTTGGTTCTTGGCTCAAAAGTAGTGAGATGTTTGCGAGCCCATTCTAGACTGCCCACCTTTTCTAACAAGCCAAATAACTTGTGTGTTGCTGCATAGATTGAAATATAGCTCATGAGAACAATATTTGCCATATATATCTATACTATATATCGCCGATTCAATTTGCTGAAGGTACAAGAAAACACGTGCTATTGTAAAGTTGGAAATATAGCCACCAGTGGCTTGCATAAACGATATTTGCCATACATGGTCTACCATATATCGCCAAGTCAATTTGCCAAAGGTACCAGTTATATGACTTGTGCAAAGTACTCATAAGATTTCCGAAACCTTTAGCAAACACCAGAAAATATATGTGTACTTTACATTGACCTTGCATTGGCCTAACAACATTGGGCATGAGTGCAGAGTACCGCCAGATTTCCGAACCGTTTGGCAAACTCCACAAATTGTCGACATACTTTATATTGCTTTTACAAGGTCTAAGAAATGTGTCCTGATTTCCCATTTGATAGTAAATTCTGACTACCGTTGCAACCACTTTATAACCCCCGTGTAATGCCTTATAAACTGTGGCAAAGCTGCCACCGCCGTGTAAACCATATAAGGGCATAACACGTCGGCGACAACTTCGTGATGATTGTACTACATGTCATCTGCTAATCTATGCACAAGTCCCTCCCGCGCGCTGTGACGGTGTAGCGCACACGCTGGTCGCCCCTATGGAAAGAGCCTCCAGGCTTCACCCGGTCCTCCTTCTGTTTCATTTCTCCAGCAGTTGTGTTTCTGATTGTAGTTGACGGTGGTGTAGGCGGTGTGGCGGGGAGGGGTAGGGCATTGAGGGTGTCCCCATTGATGAGCACGGATGAGAGTGCAGGGTGGGGGGGTGTCCGTGTGCTGGTGCTAAGGAGGCGTATATAATCGTGCTGCGCGCACTGTATGAGTTGGAATTATGTGCGTGGGCATGCACAGCGGCGGGCGAGGCGGCGTCAGAATCATCGTTATCGCCTTCATAGTAGCGGGTGGCCTCTGCGTGCGTAAGCGTGGGCGTCGAGGCAAAGCCGAATGTCGAGTCGCAGTGCCTAGCCCCTCGGCGTAGCTAATGCAGCAGATGCATTTTGTGAAGGTGGGAGAAGTGGGGCCAGCACCGGCTTTGAGAAAAGTACACCGAGCGACGGGCGCTGCCCCTGCATGTTCGGGGCGAGCGGTCGATGAGGTACTTGTATATTTTAGGGTAGGGCTCGGAAAGGCTCCCCAATGGAGGTTAAATTGGATTTTTTTAAAAACGATAGATGGTTTTGCAGCGGCAGTGGCCTTCATCGCGGTCACAGCAATCTGTACTGTGACCCATTATATTACTATGATAGCTTTCTGGGACGCATCTAAGATTATAACAATAATTAAATACAGTCTCGTCAACACAAGGAGCCCATTCTGATATTTAATGTGTCCATCCACAGAGAACAACCGTGTTCAATCGTTCAATCTATAATCGCCGTGCGCGGATCCAGCCCCGCTACAGCTCGCATGTTCACCGCGCCACCCGCATACGAACTGAGCGCGTGCGCATAGAAGTACGTCGACTTGGCGAGGACGGCCTGCTCCACGAGTCCGAGGATGTCAGTGAGCACCAGCCCCCAGCCGAAGTCCTGGCGGTCCTCGTACGTGAGCAGGGACGCGACGAGGACGGCGCCGTGCTCGGTGAGGTATTTGATGTTGTTGGGGTCGCGCTCGTCCGTCGCGAGATAGACTCTGAAGCGGGCGCATCGTGCTTAGCATGATCCGCGTGAAGCGAGGAGAAGTATACCAGTTTACTTACTTGTCGGATCCCGCGGGCGCCCGAAGGCGTGCTATGCTCTGGTCGGCGACGGCTCCGGGGATGTCGTACGGGTGCAGGACGCTCCCCTCCATCGCGCGCAGCGTCTTCCGGCCCTGGTCGAAATGCGCCTTGACCCTCCCGAAATGCGCCTCAATGCTGTCTGCCATCACCCAATTTGTCCGAATAACTGGTCAACGGCTCATCAGCATAATACGCGGCTTGGAGGAAAGAGCAGCAACGCACAGTCTCCGCGCCGCATGTGCGCGCTCATCCACATCCGGCCCTCGTTCATCTTGAACATTCGCAGCGCGAGCTTGTCTGCGAGATCGTACACGTTCTGCGTTGCGCGGATGCTGTGCAGCACGAGGCTGGAGAACACGTCTCGGTTGGCGGCGCTCGTAAAGCGAAGGCTCGCCTGTGGCATCAGTCAGGGGTCAGCGGGTCGTTCCAGGGCACGAGGAGCGGAGGCGGCTTACAGGTTTACGCCCGTAGTGGATCTCGCCCTCGAGGAGGAGGACATCCGCCTGCTCATGACCCCAGTCCTCCCGCAGGCCCCGTATTGTGTCCCGGGGGGCGACGTTGCGGATGGGGTTGACCACATTCTTCACATAGTCCATGCCCGCCCTGCATGCGCGCAATCAGCAACTACGTCTTACTGGCCGATATAAGGGGAACACTCACGCGCCCTGATACGTGTACAGCACCTCCCATCCGTTCTCGTGCAAAAACGCCGTCATGGCCTCGTCCGTGGCGATTTGCGATCCGTACCCCCGCTCGCGGAGGACTTCGTGGGCGCGGTCCCAGTCCAGCACGCGCGGGTTTTCGCCCATGTGCGACTCGAGCGCAAGATTCGCTGTGGTTTTGATCGTGTTTGAAGGCCACTCGCCCATGCCCTTGCCCTTGGAGATCCAATGGCCGCGCTTTTTCATATCCTCTGGAATCACGTCCACGCGGTTCGTCCCTTGAGGGTCCTGCATTGCGTGGTGCTATGAGCAAAAAGTACTGCGGGCGCTGGAAGGTGAGAACGCACATAACGCCAGTTCTGGATGACCGCCAGGCTCGGCTTTTTACCGTACTTGTCTGGCTTGACGTGGTACTTTTCCCGCTCCCAGTGCCAAACATTCAAGCACAGTGGCAAACTAGTGTCGTTGCAAGGTGCGCTGTCTCGGTGTCACTAAATCCGACTCGTGTCCGCGCAAGAGCTCGCCAGTTGCTAGGGGGGTATTGAATTAGAAACAGAACATGTGGGTGCTACAAGAGACAAGACGCGTCTCCCCCTCGACGGATGGACGGCCAGTTGTTGGCGAGTCCTGGTGGCGCACTAAGGTTCCAGGTGTATGGGATGGAGCACGCTTTGCCCAGGGGATGTAAGCAAAGCGAACATGAGCGACGAGAAGACCCTTGCGAGCACCCCATGTTGAACGACAGCTCCCGGGGGGGTCTGGTCAAGTTAGGAAAGAGACCGCCAGTTGTACTCAACCGTGTTTGGGGCGGCGACCTCCTTTACGACTCCGGTAATGGTATATGGGGGGGCGGTTGAGGGTACGGAGTGCTCCTATTGCTGTTTGAATCGTAACTTGTCGAGTCTCTTTATCATCGTGTCTGGTTCCCCATGATGCAAGCCCTAACCTCAGAGGTGGAGCCGACCTTGTTACATACATAGCGTGGGTACCGAAGGTGCATAAGGAGGACTAATATAGGCAAATCTACGCCATGTAGTAGCTCTGGCGCGAGAAGGTGCGATGGGACGAGTTAGCGTGTCGCCAGTAGGGGAGCAAACAGATGCGGGCTAGTACGCTTATGAGCGGCATTCACAAATGGAGTGTGGGGAACGTGTGCGTGGGCCGAGTGTTAGCGGCACGTCTCTTCAGACACCATTGATGCGGGACTGTCACTTGGTGCCTCTACGTCAGCCGAGGCTACTTACCGCGGTTGATGGCGGGCAGCTCGTCGAGAGTACCGCGCAGGGCTAGCCATAGTACGAGTTGTAGTGGGTGGACGCATGATGTGTCGGGCACTAGTGTTATCGACTCATGGCAGTGTACGTGTTATAGGGTCTACTTTACCTCGGGCCGTTGCC